>JAFELO010002207.1:341313-366952 GCA_017140195.1 Eumaeus atala
ATTACGTCACCGCCAGGATGAAGGAAAACTTAAACATATGGTAGGCCTGAAAATCAGTGGCTGGACTGTATCTAGTCCCGACTGAAACTGAGCTCGCACCGTTTTATGGAGCACCCTGATGCCAGCGTCATCTTGTTGTACTGTTGTCTTGTCAAATGTACCCCATTCTGTTTTGTTTATCTCATTTTTATAAACCTATTTTCCTTTTAATTATGAGCATCGGTAGCAGCGAGAAGGCTCTGATTGCTTGTTTGCCCTCCTGTGCTTAAAAAAAAAAGAACCAATATGATGCTTAAGTGCAAGATGCACAAGAGAACTAGTTGCATTTGTTACGTTGGTGTTACCCTTGATCGGGCAGTTTCACACAATTTTACTTCTCTTATTATTTTCACATACTTTAAATTTATTTTTTAAGGTTAAGTTACAAAAAAAAAGCTAGACTAGCTAAGTTTAATCTTAGACGCTTCGTTTTCAACTAAAGATCTAAATCGAGGCTTGAAAACTAGCCTTGATTTAATCCTCTTCAGCTGTTGTTGTATTTTAAACAGTCGTGTTTTTTGCGCTTTTAATTTTCTTTTTCACGACTACCAACACCCATGAACATCTACATAATTCCTGTGCCGATGCGTTGCCCTCCTTCACCCCCCCCCACCGGCTGTTCACAGACCGCACAAAACGCGACACTGAAGATGTCACTTTACGGCGGTATCATGTGAGCGAAAGTACCTCCCCGGTCATGCCCGCCCAAATCCGTTGCACAGGAGGATGTAGTGTCATGCACTATGCATGGCACTACCGCCTCCTATGCAGCATGACACTACCTCTTCCTAATTTTTTAAAGTTAGGCAGTTAATCAATAGCTAATAATTAAAATATTGTATTTTGGGTGTGGCTTTTTTTTCAAATGTATACATACACACTTGGGCTATTTATTAGGTCTTACGCCGTTGTCTCAGCCGAAATTCGAATACATAAGAACACTATACTATAAAGTGTTAAATAAGACTATAAATTGAAGCCTTCACTTACCCTGTCCCACTTCGGGCGCGCCTTAACGACTTTATAAGGTTGCTCCCCCAGGCGTACCACTTTGGCTTCTTTCAGCCACGTGTCGCGCGACCGACACACGTACACGCAGCTGCGAGCGTACACCGCCTCGTTGCGCACGAACCCCAGCGTCGCCGCGTCGGGCGGATAGATCGCTTCGAACTTTAGTAGGTGACGTCGAAGGGCGTACAGTGGATGGTTCTTGTATCTGAAACGAATATACATATGGTATATTGAAAATAAATTACCTTCATCATCATCATCATTATCAGCCTTTCTCGGTCCACTGCTGAACATAGGCCTGTTTCAATGAACGCCAAAACGAACGATCTCCTGCTACTCGCATCCATCCCGGAATAAAGTTAATTTATTTGGCTATATTTTTTTTTGATAATAATTACAGTGTCAAAATATCATATTACAGTTTTGCATATACTGTATTCTAATCTATAATAAAGTAGTAAACCAATATTCGTATAATATGGTTCCAGTTGTTTTTATTTCATTTTAAAAAAATCTCTCATTTTTTCCATCCTCAGCCATTATTTCTTTGATTAAATACAACTTATTTATTATAGAATCCAAAGATATTGTTGTATATACTTTCTATCTTAAACAAGGAGGCTTTATTAATGACTCTTTCAAATGAGGAAATTTAATTGAAAATGAAATCATACTTCTTCGACTATTTGTAACATTATATTGCTACTTACTCAGCAATACTTTTAGGCAGTGGCGCTTCCAGCTGCATTCTATCCAAGCGTTCATCTTCTTCAATGTCCCTTGCGGTTCTCGGGCCCAGCCAGGGCTTGACAGCGGTCATCCACCACAGCGGCTCTACACGTTGCTTGCGTGTCACCGTGTTCCAGTGTGGTACGTACTTCTTAGTTAGGTCTTTGATATGATTGTTGTTATCCCAACCTACTACGTATGTGACCGGATGTGTGGCGCGACGCTGTAAAAAGACAAAAATCGTTTACAGAACAGTGCAGCAAGCTAAGTATTATTGAGTAAAATGCAGGATATTTTGTATTAAAAATATTGACATGCTTACTGACCTATATACGAATATGCCTTACACGTGAAGAAATCGGGTCGATGTGCGTGTGTGAATAAGAATATGCCTTACACGTGAAGAAATCGGGTCGATGTGCGTGTGTGAATAAGAATACTTACGTAAATGTCAGCAGTACAGTGCACCTTGCCCGCTATCACATCAACCGATGTCCATTCCTCTAACTCCTCTACAAACACTTCGGCCCACATGTCAACCTTGTGTATTGACAGTTCATCGTCTGTAGACAAAACCCTACGATCTTTCTTCTTAGATGGTCCAGCCTTAGGTTTGGGCGTGCTCTTTTTAACTTTGAAGTCATCATCACTTCCAGACTTTTTTCGCTTAGGAGATTCAACAGGCAAATAATCACTGTCTTCATCGGATTCTTTCTTTATTTTTCCTGCAAGTAAAAAAGGGGAAGCTTTCAATTTTACTTGTGTTTTTCCTCCTTCTCTGTTGATGTTGTTACCTCTTTCAATCAACTTATTTAATATTGGTCTAGTATTATCCATTTATATATGTATATATTACTAGTCAACTGAACTAGTACAGATCTACCAATACTGTATGAATTTGAATTAAAGATGTTCTACCCCATCCCCCTCTTAAGTTAAGTTTGCAAGAGGCAGTGCCATGCTGGAGGATGTAGTGTCATCATGCATGGTGTGTGACACTACATCCTCCTCTACAACGGAATTGGGCCGGCCCGACCGTGGAGGTACCTCTCGCTCACTTGATACCAGCGTAAAGTGTCCGCTACGGTGTCGCGTTCCGTGCGGTTTGTGAGTAGCCGGTGGCTCATTTGAAAAGGAGGGCAATGCATCGGCATAATTATGCTGATGTTCATGGGCGTCGGTAGTCGAAGAAAGGCTCCGATTTCTCGTTTGTCCCCCTATACTATAAAAAAATCTTCCATTGGTCCACCTGATTCTCTCCCCACAAAACGTGACATACAAAACACGAAGTACAAAACAGACGTAATTTTACAAGCATCTTATTTGATTGAGAGATACCCCTCCAGTCGTGTCGTCCTCTCTACGTTCCTCCTCCTTTCCTTACAAACTTAGTCTATACAATACCTTTAACAACTCCCAAATTAGCTGCTATTTTTGCTTCTTTAATTCTATCCTTCATTAAATGAATGAGGTCATCTGATACATCATTTTTAGAATTTACAACTTTCTGTTTTGCTTTTACAAGATCTTTGTGGCTTACTCTTTTATTGTCATCTTCATTATCTTCAGTTTTAGTTTTCTTTAATGGAGATATTTTTGATTCGTTAGTATTTTCGAAGTATCTGCTTGTACTTTGCACATTCGCCCGGACACTTCTGGTTCGTAGCTTAGTTTCCTTTTTTATTATTTCGGATTTTGGTTCAGTGGTGCGAGAACGCTTTCTACTAGGTGCATTCTTTTCTTTTTCATTATCAAAATATTTACTGGACACACTGCTTTCATCTTTGCTTACTATAATTTTGGGTACATTATTCTCTTTACGTTTTGCACACCTGGATGTTGATTTTGAGATCACATTAGATTCACCTTTCTTCTTAGCATCTTGTTTAATTTTATTGCTTTGTATATCTTTTTTAATGTCACCTGGAATTTCTTTTACTTGACGGTTTAATGATAATGACTTTCTCATTGCTTTTACGTTAGTGGTTCTGACATCTTCTTTAGCTATTTGACTTTCAACTTTTTTATCGTCTTTATCAGATTTTGCTTTGTTATTTATATTTATATCAGACATATTGTTAGTCTTTGCTAC
This sequence comes from Eumaeus atala, assembly GCA_017140195.1. NCBI lineage: Eukaryota > Metazoa > Arthropoda > Insecta > Lepidoptera > Lycaenidae > Eumaeus > Eumaeus atala. Next base: position 345,185 of record JAFELO010002207.1, read on the forward strand.
GGTAACTTGTGAACGTGTTTGTCTTCTTGGTTTTTTAGGAGGGGAAACATGGTCTTCACTTAAACTTACTTCAATATTTTTATCACCGCTGCTTTTGTTGTTAACAGTTTTTGATTTCCTGGTTCGAATTGTTTTAGTGTCATCATTACCATCAAGTTGCATAATGTTTTCAATATCACTGATACGGGAATCATAATTTCCATCTAACTGAGGTATTTTTATACTTTTTACTGGTTTTTTGCTACACTTACTCGAAGAAACCTTCTCTTTTAACTTGACCTCTGTATTAGTTTTATTTGTATAATTTTTCGGTTTAGTAGACAAAGAAAGGAGTTCGGAAGCTGGAGGCCTCATAGGTACAGTCACAAAATTAATCATTATTCTACATTGTAAACCAAGACTTCGTAGCATTGATACATATGCAAAAATAATATACTTTTTTGTTGAGAATACTTTATTTTTTGTTTGCTGTAGTAAAAGTTCCTTTAATGGTGGTGCTTTTGGTTTAAACTTATTTTCATGTTTATCTTGTTTTAATATTATTTTATCCTTAAACCATGTTGTGATCTGTTCTATATATTTAATGTCCACTTTATCACCAGGGTAACATTGTTTAGATGGTAACAGGGACAAAACATTAGCCATAACTTCTTGATCATTTAAAACCCTGCTAACATAGTTTCCATGTCCCAACCAGCACAACACATGCACTTTATGCTTAAATACTTGAGACTCTTTTCTATGCCTATTGGCTTTTCTTTTCAATATCATTTCTATGTCAACCTTTTTTCTTTTTCTACAAAGTTGATCAGGAACATCTACTAATAATTGTAATCCTTCTTTTGGAATTCCTTTTGATTCTGAGAAGAAAAAATACATTTAAGTAAACAAGTCAATTACAAATTTTTTTACCTGTATAATAATAATATTCTTAATAAAAGTAAATTTTTGGATATTATGAGTAAAATTATCAACCACAGAACGTTTTTCTTAATAAAGATTATTAAAAGAAGCCTACCCTTGACTTCTTCCCAATCTTCCATTTCCGCATCACTTTCATCATTTTCAAATCTTTCAATATAATCCGATTTATCTGGGGATTCCTCTTCACCAAGAGCTAGTAGATCTTTTATATTTGATTCCTTTCTATCATCAGTTTTCACTACATAGCTCTGTATGGATCTTTTGGTTTCTTCAATTTTGTTTTTATGTTTTTCAAGTTCTAAATATGTTTTGTGTGCTATTTCCTCACTGTTATCTTGTTTATTATGTGACCAGACCTATAAATGAATTAAAGAGCTAAGTTGTATCTAAGTAAGTAGAAGTGACTGCAAGTGATAGGAATACTGGTATTGTTGAACCTAGGCGTCAAATTTGGCAAGACTTATCCAAAAATTTACATTCATAAAACTAACTATATAGAACATTTGTTTATAATAGCTTTATCATTCATTTAGGCCATTTTAGGATTTATTCCCATATTTGAACTGAATGTTCTTCTTGGCTGTTTTTTATGCTTCTTGGCCAACCTCAAGTATCCTATAGGTTTCAGTTTTCATATGATTCCATAGAAAATTTGCAGAAGTTTTGATTGCATCGTCTTAGAGGTATGAGTGCTTCACGGCTGTAAGACACTGCATGTATTTACCATAATTTTAATTTTGATTCTTCAAAATTTTTCCAACAAAAATATCTTGACAGATGTTTGTCTGACGTTGAGAAGGACAAACAGACAGATGGACAACAAAGTAATCATATGGGAGTTCCATTATTTTTCTTTTGAGGTAGAAACCTCAAAAGGAAAAACCCCCAAACCCCTAAAAGTAGGGATTCTTGTCTGATGCTACTTGAGGTTACTTTATGCAAAGGAATTAAATGGAATTGATTTTGGGATACTTTATAAAATTTTGAACTACTTTTTGTATGTATACAAAGATATGTAAAAAAGTTAACACAAGAATACTCACATCTTTATATTCTGTATTAATTTCTAAGTCACTGCCAGGGTCACATGTTTTGGAAGAACTGGGTGCTGCAGATATATTTGTCTTGTGAGATACTTTTGGTGATTCATCTTCACTGCTGTCTGAAATAAATAATTTGAAAAATATATAACTGAGCTTAAGGATTTGTTTATGAGTATTAAACCTGAAAGAACAAAGAACACCTTCATAAATATAAAACTTTCTTTATGAAAGTGTTACATTTATCAAGGTGTTTCAGATTTAATGCTGTAACCTGTAAGGGTTATAGATTAAATTTGATACAGAATTATTGTTGTAACAACTCTAAAGTTTCTGTTATAACCCTTGAAAACTGTTTCTATGGTTATATATGTACGAGTTGCCGTGGGATTACATGACTCGTTGATACAGTTTCTTTGCCTAAAGGGAATCAGAGTAAGGCTGGCAATATCACATATTGTGCTATCATGCATATTTTTATGCTAATCTTAACCTATTTGCTGTAATAGTTATTGTTATTAAGACTTACAAATAGATATATTTGGAAACAGATTCAAAGTGTTTTAAAATTTCCGTCTGCTTCAAAATAAAACATAAACAAGAAAACAGCATTCAAAATATTCAAAATTATAAATTCGGATACCAATGATAGTCCCAGAAACTGACATGTAACTAAAACCGAGTGTAGAATTCTAAGTCAAATTGAATGTGTAGACTATCTAGATTCTAAACGACGACAATCAAAATTATTATCTTTGTTTTTATTTTTTAAAACAAGCTTAAATTTTACAATTCCAACCTCAAGAGAATAAATTTTACCATTGTTGTAGATGTATTACTAAATGCACAAGAGCAGAACATGATAATACAAGAAATCCTATTACTTAAATTATTTCTCATCGAAACATTAACATAAAATTAACCGCATTAGAGATTCGGCATTGTGTAATAAAAAATAATTAAAATTGGAGACATTACTTACCACTTTCAGATAAATTTAATACTGAGGGTAATAGCTTATCAGCCTCTGTTAAATCCTTTATAGAAAAAGGTATCTCAACTTCATAATCCTCATCAACATGTGTATTGTTTTGTTTGGTAACTTTATTTAGAAATGATTTTGTGAAGTTAGCCTTTTTGGATTTCGTAACTTTGACACTTTGTTTCTTTGGTTGCTGCTTAAACTCTTCTTCAGAATTATGATCTGAAAAATCTTCATCGGAACTAGAAGGTTGAGTAATTTCAGCCTCAGAACCGGAATCGCTAAAGTCGCCGCCTTGGTCACTATCATCTTCATCTTTATAAACAGTTTTTATTACTTTTTTTCTCGTTGTCGGCATGGCTAAAATATTCCACAATTAAAAATAACTTCAATATGACAAAAGTTCAACACTATATTTGCATTAAATTTCGCGGCAATCTACGATTCCAAACCATGTAGCCATTGCACAATATTTTGCAATATACAAATGTCAAATACAGTATGCATTTGACGTCTGATATTTGACAACTGACACTTAGCACTTATTGTTAAAGTTGATTTGTCTTGAAATACATTTTAGCCTTAGGCAAATGCATAAAATATATATTTCATAAAAATTTATGACAATATTAAACAATAAATACAAATCGTTCGAACTGTATATCCCACCTCATCATCCTACGATTTTTTTGATTAGAAAAAAGTCTAAGACAACCGAACCCTTGCTAATTGAATTCATCTCAAAGCCGCCTAATATACGGAGATGGCCTTTCCACACGGCGAACCATTCATTATCAGTACAACGTCGCAGAGTGTTCAGATATGTCAATTATCGCGGTTCCTGCGATTCGATTCCTCCGATTACCCAATCGGTGGTCCATTGGAGGGAAAAAAGAAAGGATCCACATTATTGTCAAGCGGAAACGTTGCCCACGTTTCCGCTTAATAATAATGTGGATGCCTGTGGGCGTTGGTGGTCGTCTTCTGTGACTACAATGTCTTCCTGGCCCCCTATACTATATAAAGAAACAATAACCGGATTGAAAGGAAACGAAATCGGAGTAGTGATCCGGCTCATTCTTCTGCAGTTGCGATTCCAAAACTTGTCATGTGAATTATAGGCGAAACCTACATGCTAGTTAGCCCTGTGACTAACTTTCTTCAAATATGGATACAATGGATTTAGAGAGAGTTTGTGTTTCATCAAATGAAATAATCCCCTTGTCCTCGTATTATTAGATAAAAGTATTATGTTGTATTATCTATAACTTGTTTTCATATTGGCACGGGGAAACGCATACGTGCCTTCACCGGCCCTGGGTGAGGACCAGTGGTATGTGGAGCTTGCGGCACATTATAGTGCTGAATATCCACAAAAGCCACTGCGAGGGCCATCAGTGCCGTCTTTGGTGAGCCGCACAGGAACTACAATTCTTTAGGCTACATCAAAGGCTACTCAGTTCCTAAGAACCGACGCCTCCTCCATAGGAAGGTTGCCCCCGCACCACGGGACAACCCCATCAACCTTGGGCAGTACAATAGGGTGAGCTTACCACACGCACCCCTTGGTCCGTACGTAAAAAACGAGTCCGCCTGTTGCTCCTTTGTCACCTCTTCTTATAACAGGGGCACAAAAGTGCCTCCTTCTCCTGTTATTTAGTCCCGTTTTTTTATAACAGGGGAAAAGGAGCTGCCCATTCAGTTTAATTGGCTTCACCTGGGTTTACCCCAGGTTACTGATCCCCACTGCCGTGACAAGGCTTGGACCATGGTGAGGATCTATAACTTATATGAATATCACCTATTGATTTTATTTATCATATAAAGAGACGAACGAGAAATAATTATTATGCAGACGGGTTGCCCTCCTTCTGATTAATCCTCTACTGGGCCACCGGATACTCACAAACTGCTCCTTACATGGCAGCGTAGTATCTACTTTTATGACGATATCCGGAGGTGGAGGTCTCACGCAGGTATTGCGCGGTGCAGACCTAATTCGAATGCAATGCAGCAAGACACTACCCCTTAATATACACATGTGCGTTTAAGTTGAAATGAAACATATTAATAGTTCAATAATTATAAAATCTGTAATCTGAAAGTTCTATTTGATAAAAGGTTTTATAATTTACGATAATGGAAAGGTTTTTCTGTTTGTATAAAGAATGGTAAATGGCCTGAATCAATTCCGTTAAGTGCTTTTCAACACAGCTTTATAAGGAGTAGTGGTTGGAACAGCAACGTTGGAAACATTTTATTTTAATGAGAGAATGAGATTTGTAGTGGACGAATAACGCATATCATAAACTTTAGAGTTTAGCTCGTTAAGCAAGTGGTGTATACATATCATTAGGTTTGAAGATTCTAAGACATACAAGTAATTGTTTGAATCACAAATGTACGTAGGTCCTGTAGTCAAGTTATATGTCCTTAAAATTGTTATACGTTTATAACAGTTTCTGTGCAAATGCAATGCAATGTCGGGTAAGCGTCTCTCTCACAGTGAGGTTGAGCATTTAAGTTCGAGTCCTTCTCACACTCGAACTTCGTGATTCCAGTGATGACAAGTCAAATGTTCCTGTTCTGCAGTGACTAAGTATATTTTACATGATTGTTAAATATATGTGGGTATAGGTATACCATGCAAGTAGCTCGTGAACGTGCCGGCGTTCTATGGGGAGGCCTGTGTCCAGCAGTGGACGTTGTCCGGCTGACGATGATAATGTTGATGTAAATGGAATTGCCTTCTAGAGCACTTACACATGACACCACAACAGCAGCGACAGTGTCGCCGCCCGCGGCGCCCATCTAATAATCGCCCTTGGTTTTATATCTATAATCTATTGGGCCATACACACTACGCTGCGGCGGTGGCGACGGCAGCGGAGATGCCATTGTGGGGTGGTGTAAAAACAGCCTTACCCGCAGGAGAGCTCTCATAACGCGTGTTATTAAAATCCAAATATTGTGGGTCAATCATCTGTTCACACGCTCCATTTCAACGCTATTAAATAGCGTTGATTTTGATGATAGCGTTAATAATTCTCGTGCGAGCGGGGCCTCACTGTCCTAGTTTGTGAGTGTTTTATTTTGTCAAAATGTTGGCTTTTTCACAAAAAGCTAAATTCCTATTCCTTACTTACCACTTACTAGTGGTAAGTAAAAAATAGTGTAAAGTAAACAACCTTCAACGGTGGAGACATTTCCGCTCTTAGTTTTCATAGCCATACACTCTCCAAAGAGCACAAGCTGTGCGTTGTCTGTCAGTCAGTCAATAAGTCATTCATGAACGTAAGAGATAACTCTGTATATACCTATAAACATATATAGGTATATAAATACCTATATATGTTTATATAGATATCTTATTTTAAGGACATCTATAATTTAACTTAAAGGAATAACACCTCTAATTTCATATTAGTTTAATCAGATCATAGCCACTGTATAATCCTGTAATAAGTTAAAGTGTAATCAATAAATATTCACCACTCTTCAGACAATAACTGATTCTATTGGCTGGTGGCTAGGACGGTTTTCCAACAGGACACTTAGTTCGCTATAAAGCATAAACTAACGTAAATAACTTCAATTGTTTGCTGCCTTATTGTCAACTTTAATTACATTTTGAATTAATTTTGTAATTAAAACGGAAGCTAGAGCGCGCCGCGTGAAGTTTAAGTGGCTGGAAATGGATCGACCCGGACGGGGATGAGGGGAGGGGGCTCTTAGATGCAATCTCTGAGTGGATTAATTAATTCTGAGGTACCGGTTATCTACTGTTATCATTTAATAAAGTTACGCTAGGCAATCGAAATCAGGTTTCAGCGTTTCTCATTACAAGTACTCAACAAATTTATCGTCAAGGGTTACGGACCTTGTCTCCACACTAAGGTTTCGAGGCCCACCATACTACGAACTTCTGTACATTGAAAATAGGGTAGGGTCTTTTTTTTTCTTTTGTTGACGCGGGGAAACGCATTTACGCGCCTTCACCGGCCCTGGGTGGGGTCCAGTGGTGTGTGGGACTCGCGGCATACGATAGTACCGAATATCCAAAAAAAAGAAGAGGTGCAAAGATCCCCCTCGGTTCAATGGGGCACGCCTGGGTTTACCCCAGGCTACTAAGCCCCACCGCCACGACAAGGCTCGAACCATGGTGAGGAGGGTAGGGTTCCCTACCTTAGTCCCTTGCGTGTCTAGGTTAACATTATGCTACTGAGCCACATCGCAACGACAATACTTGAAGCGTGATAACTCATTATCATCATCATCAGCCGGACGACTATATATATATATATAAGCCTAAGCCATAGAGCGCCATGGGTCAAGGTCACCAGCCACTTGGTAGCAAACAGAACTTTCATGAAGATCCGCCGACAGCGTAGCTGTTGTGAATTGTGCTGTAAATTAAAAAAAATGACAATGTGGCCGAAAAAGGTTCGATCAGAAAAAAAAACGCCGCGATGACGCAACGCAACGCAGCGCATCGCCCTAGTGGACCCACGCTCTACTTCGAATCTTGTTTCACGCCGGCCACGCGTCACATGTCATTTTGAAAACACATTCAGGACGATTTTCGGAACAGCGCTGCTGATGTTACATTATGCATGAGCCTCTCCATTTGCTGATCCGCTCACAGGTCTTGGCGCGGGCTTGTCACTCGCTCACATATCATACAAACACATATCGATTTTTATATAACTTGTAAGTAGCATTTGATATGTTTAAAATGAAAATGACCATACTTGGTGAAAAAATATTTCACAATTATTTTGAGTTGATAATTCAGTTAAATTTTTTTTATTTTTTTATTTCGAGTATCACTGGGTCCTAGTGGGTTAGTAACATTTTTACTTAAAATTATATTAGTGTATTAATCATGTTTTACTACGTTTTATTTCAATTTTTTTTTGTTTAAAAGTGGCCGAACCGATTGTGATGAAATCTGCACTATGCTCTAAGTTGATGTTGACGTATAGTAAACAAAAAAGAATAATAAATAGTTTTAGATATGACATATGTATATGACAATTTGCATGCATATTTGTAAATATTTTGCAATTCAAACAATTTTTAAGTCGGTTAAACTCCTCACCATATTACGCGGGTGACACTTCGTAGGTGGTCCCTTAGGGGGCCGACTAGCCGTCGAGGTGCCCTGATGATTTGTTGTTCCGGGGCACCTCACCAAAGGCGGCACTGATGGCACTCGCGGAGGTTTTTGTGGGTATTCGGCACAATAATTTACCCAGGGTCAGTGAAGGCGTGTAAATGCTTTTCCCCGCGTCAGAAAAAAAGGTAATGTGAACACGTACATGTTGATTTTATCATTAAGAGCTATGCCACGGTTAAGGAGTAACTAAAACGGGGCCACATCTTTTCATTCCCTCAATTACCCCGTTAGATTAGCCCAAAGCCGGCAGTAAAGCTAATTTCTTGGGAAACAGATAGAATTAGCTAAATCGGGCGGCAGTACTAGTTTTGTTGCAAAAGCTTTTAATTATTATCTTCTTTCTTTTAAATGAACTCGTAAAAATGTTATTTGAAAAAAAAGCCGGCCAAGGGCGAGTCGGACTCGCCTAAGCACGGTTCCGCAGCAGCAAACGAAAAAATACCACGTCTTAAACTATCAAATCGAATTTGTTCAAACCAAGTTTTTATTGAATTCTACATTTTTTTTTACAATCAAAGTAGCGTGATTTTAACTTTTAAACTACTAATAATAGTTCAAAAGTTAAGTAAAAGCCTATTAATTAAATAAAGCAAATATTTCACAAGTATTTGCATGATAAAAATCCTTTTTTTACAAACCTTCACACAATTTAAAATATCTATCAAACTGCACCATACACGACTGCATATTCGTGTGGGGTGTCGTTTGATAGATATTCTCTCGAAGACGTACAGACGGATGGACGAGTTATTTATTTTCATCCCTGATAAACGTGGAATTTTCTGAACTGCGACCAAGAATAGTCGATATACGACCAGGAATATTTGATATAGAATCCTTAATAGATACTAGGAGTCTATTTACTTAAAAGCAAAGTAAATAAATATAAAGGGAGATACGAACAGTTTTTCAAAGAATCTGTGAATCATACCAATTCGCTGATCATAGGGACGTGATACAACCAGAACTCGACTGTGATCCTACAAGTGCCTGGGATGTCTAGAGTGATACCTGGCGACGACGATAGTTGTAAGGCAATGTTGAGTACTTACTGTAGATGTACTCCTACATTGTTGAAGGCGACCTTGCTCAGTTTTATGGCCCCGAGGTCAGAAGATGAGCAATCAAAAGCCTCCCAGCTCTTTCAATGAGTTGGCGATCGTAATGGGAGAATGAGGTAATAAACAGTGCACTTATGCCTACGCAAACATTTGTGCACTATAATGTAATAATATAATAACAATTTGAAAATTTCAGTACCAGTCTTCATAAACATTATGAATTATGTTGAATGCTACTGAAAGTGTGTTAAAAGACTTTAGACGAGCTCTGTACGACTATAATATATAATGGAGTAATATTGATTTAGCGGAAACTCAATATTAATGCGCTGAGTGGTGGCCAGATTTCATTTACTTAATGGATCGTAGGTGAAATGTTTGTTCTGTCCCTGGTTCTGGAAAATGGAAAAAACCACACCTTGATTAACTTTACCGATAAATTGCTTCTGAAAATGTTAACTATTAGCAGTCCGTCCCGGGCTAGCACGGATATTTGACAAAATATGTAAAGTGTTAGTAATTTACAAAATTAAAAAAGATATGAATTTTAACTGCGACTTCGTAAACATTACACGTTACAATGACAAGAAATTAAATTTAAGACAGAACAACTTTGTCGGAACAGCTAGTTGTTGGTCATTTCTGTAGCTAAATAAGAAATTACTTTGCGATTTTTTTTCACATTTTGGTTACATTATCGAAGTTTTCAAAATGATTTAGAAAATGTTATATAGCCCATGTTTATCACTGATAATTTCTAATGACAAAAGAATGTTTGAAGTCGGTACTGTACTTTTGAAGCCTGTTCAATGCAAACAAACAAACAAATAAATAATCAAATATTCAAAAAGGAACACAAATAAAAATGTTAATAATGTTTGTATATACTTCAAGTAATACTCATGTTTACAAATAAACTACATTCATCTTCATAGAAAATACGCAATGCCCAATGCTTCATAAAGAGACATATTAGTTGATGAGTATCCTTCAGAAACCAAGCTATGCCATTAAGAAAAATATCTTTAGCTCATCACTTAGCACTTAAAAGTGGGTCTGGAAGTCACTGAATGATAATAAACATGAGCCAGTTAGGGACTATGTCGGTGGGTTGATAAGGTAATTCCGTATTGGTAACACACCTTCATACTTAAGTGATCCGGCCACAAATGCTTATTTCTAATGTATAAAGGGGGTAAACGAGAAGATGACTGACCGACGTCTATAGACATCTACATAATTGTTATGCAAATGTGTTGGCCTCCTTCTGTTTTCATCTCCAATGAGCCACCAACAGCATGAAGCCACACATCTTAGCTGTCACTTTATGGCCATTAGTGGTACCTCCGTGGTCGTGCCGGTACACTTCGGATACAATGTAGCATGGTACTCCTTCAAAATAATAACTTATTTAAATCATCGAAAATTACTTATTATTATATATTATTATTTAAATCATCGAAAATTACTTATTATTATATATTATTATTTAAATCATCGAAAATTACTTATTATTATATACTATTATTTAAATCATCGAAAACTTTTTGAAACAGTTGCCAAGGTGTCAGTTGAATGTCTGCGCAACTAGGAGGTGATGATGCTTTAAATTGAATAACATTTCTACTAAAAGTTTCTCTTTCAAATAAAAAAAAACTTATACGTCACCTCTGCGATGTGAAGTGAGCGGGATACATTACCGGACTGGAAAAGTTAAAAAGCTTAAATGTATCTCCGACGCGGCTAAAAGTGTCTGACAAAAGTTCGACTTCCATTTTAAAAAGCTCCATTACAAAACATCGGGATTCGCTTCCGCCACGTCGCCGCCATCATATTGAATTGAGAGGGCAAAATCTAATTTAAGCTTTTAATTTTTTTTACGTGACAGTTATAAAGTGCCCAGCATTGCAAACGAATGTGTCAATGTTTTTAAGTTATTTCGCTGCAAACATACAATTGTACCAGCTTATAAATTTCAGTATTCCTATTTAGGCTTCTTGAAAGCACATTTCACAACACACTTACGAAACTTTACAATATATCCTTACCTTTTAACATATGAGGCAGATACTTGTTTAATTTGGTTACTACTAACCGGAACTGCAACCAATTCTTCTAGACGTTTGATTATACGTCCTCATAATAGGATGTCCTAATCCGAAAAAAAGTCGTAACACAGCGCGTAGCGATCCAAAAAGTAGATATGAAAAATTAATTAATCAGTCCTGTTTCTGCCACTTTTTATTTACTATTCTGACTATGTAGGATTAAAAAATCACTGTGTCATTTTAAGAGCAGACCGCCTTAAAGTAACCAAATCCATTGCAGGTTTTTTCTTTCGCTCTACGAGACTTCAAACTTGAATTCGTTACATGAATTCATATGACTACTGCAAATAGTCCATCTTGATCGTTGACAATTTTTTTGTCTTAATTTATTAGAGAAGGTGTAATAAATACGATACTTCCTCGTACATAATTTTAAGGCAGTTCGATACATCGTATTGTGCCTAACAAAATCAAAATACATTTTAGATTCCTTAGCTGTGAAGAGTTGATTGATAAAAATTATATACACAAATGAAAATCATGTAATCAATTTTACAGTTTAAAATGCAATGTATCTTCTTTTAATAAGTATAGTAATGGCTTGTTTATCTTCTAAATAAATCACAAAATATTTAAAGGACACTCCGCCGTAACTGACCTTTCAACCTTAGATTTTAAGCCTACTTTAGTAAGCTACAGTAAATAAAAACCGTAAATAAAACTACTTTTACGGATTTTATCGCGGTTTATTAAATATTTATGTAGCCCGACGTTTCAGCAGCTTTACAGCAACCATGGTCACGGGTCCACCCGAAGTAGTTTTATTGTAATGACTGACATCCGCGTAAACTTAAGGGATCAATATAAAAACCGTAAAGTTAAGATAATGTGATAGTTATATACTATAATTAGCTAGGTCAAATTAAACTTTTTAATTTGACTTAACTATTTTATTATTATATATATTATAATTGGGAGGGTTTGAACGTTTACTGAGATTTTATTAAAAAAAGTTGACATTGCCATTGAAAAGAATGATTTACGCTGCTAAGTCTAATCACTGGTTTTCCAGTTTATTTTATATATACAGTACTTTCTTTTTACTCGCCTACTCGCTACTACACTTAATCGATTTTTTTTAGCAAAGTCGGAGATATTTTTATAAGCATACATTAAATTATCGATGATCATTATCATCAAATGATGATTATGCAGATTCGTTGTCCTTCCTTCCCCTATCCACCCAATAGGCCACAAGCTCCTCACAAACAGCACGAAACGCAGTAGCATTATGCCATAGCTTTGAGGTCATCGAGGGATCACTTGAGCGAGAGGCAGGAGGTAGGTGTACCATTTAGATGCAATGTTGCAATGGCACTACCTCTCATGTATATGCATTGCTTTTCTTTTTTATTTTATTTCTCAGTCTCAAGATCATCAAAAAATCATGTCAGCCAGTGAACGCAGCTGTCACTTTAAGCTGGTATGTTTCAATGTGTGATAAGTTATAAATACACGGATTGTTTTATGATATGATAATCTTTTAACGTAAGAAATATATTCTCTTAATTAAGTTTAATGATTAAATATAATAAGTATCAAAATAGTTTTAGCAGTGTACATCAGGCGTACGGGTACCTCCACACAGGGCAAAGTAAGTTGAATTTGAGAAGAGTTGTAAGGCTTTGGCTTGAAGATAGTGCTTTTAGGCCCTATCCCCGGGGGTGATGCAGTGGGTCCGTGGAGCTTCTTAAAATGTTTTCACTTATGTATATCTGGGAATATATTACCCCTACCTTCGGGTTACTTGAGGCACACACTTACTTTTAACACAAAATTGAAGTGACATAAAGCTTTCACTCGGATCCCGAGTGTATCTTAACTTAAATTACATTTCATTTCAAATCTGTGACATCTTGCCGTTTCCGATTATTATATCTTATCATTTCTTTAAATATAAGTATGTTTTATTATGCTACATAACATATTTCAATTATATTACTCAAGTTAACATATTTTTTCTTAGGTCAATATTTTATATAAAAATGTATAATAAATGTGTATCTTTTGATCGCCTGTAGGAGTTGAAACATGAGATGGTGGTATTTAATAATACTTATTTTGTAGATAATTCATGACTTTCTTATTTCAATTCATATCTTTTCCTCGATTCACCAGTTTGTTCCGTTGGTAAAAGCATAATTATAAGTTAGCCCTTTTTATTTATTTTACCATCTACAGGTTAAAGTGAGTACTTGTACCATCTTCACAATAATCACTTAGTTTAATTACCGGAGTTAATTACCGATCTCGCCGGTTCAAATTACGTACTCTAAAACGCATTAGTGTCTGACAGCTGGAGATTATCCGTCTAAGCGACGATGGGCCGGTCGCACCGCGGGACCGATGCTATAATGAAATTTAATGAGCCTTAATCGCTGACGACTTAATGAACAGTAAAGATAATGGTGTCCATTTACGAAGATAATTGCTTATGTATACGAAAGGCGAATGCGCTAGAACCACTCTTAAAACACTAATTACAGATAGTATCGGTTAAGATGTCCACTTCCCGAGAACCGGACATGTCTATCTGTTATAATTGCTTTCGATTATTTAGTTTCTTATCACAACAACACATCCCTGCCAAATCTCTAAGCAGGCAGAGTGGACCGAATGCCATATTTTTTTTAGTATACGGCGGCATACGAGCTATCGGAAACCTTTTACGACTACCGACGAATATCCGCATAATTATTATTGGCATAATAATTGCCCTCCTTTCGTCCTCCCCTCAAATGGTCCACCGGCTACTCACAAAAAGCGCGAAACGCGATACTCAAGATGTCGAAGAGCGAGAGTTACCTCCCCGGTATCTCACGATCTTCTGTCCCAGGTACACGTCACAGTATGGTATATGCCACGATCCTTTGTCCTTGGTACACGACACGGTATGGTATATGTCACGATCCTTTGTCCTTGGTACACGACACGGTATGGTATATGTCACGATCCTCCGTCCTTGTCTTGCTTCATTGCTTCTTGTCTTGCATCATTCACATTGTCGTCTTTACAAAAATACTCCAGTTGCGAGAGCTCTGGGTACCACTTCGGCAGTACTCAAGTAATCTGGTCACGGTGGCATGGTGTGTACGTTTTCGTCTTCCCTGTTACCTACATCCTTATTAAATGTTAACACCACCCCGCGGTCTCCCCAGCGTAACTCCTGCCCTATTAGTCGTAGCGTAATGGTATATAGCATACAGCCTTGCTCGATAAACTTTTACCGCAAAAAGACAAACGGATCATTTACCGCAAAAAAGAAAAAATAACTTCCTTTAATTGGAGCCAGTAGTTCTTGAGATTAGCGCTTTCAAACAAACAAGCAAACTCTTCAGTTCTATTATATTAGTATGGATAGGTGTTCCATCTATGTTCCATACATACCTTGGCCCACCAGATGAACAATTAATATTGGTGTTTAATAATAAAAAAAAATATTTCAACTTTAAATTCGCTTTAGTGATCAAGATACAAGAAGGGAGTCGTTTGTGGCCACATATGAAACATCAAAGGAATGTCTTTGACGTCTTTCATCTGTCACTGGTTATACAATATGGCTACAAAATAGGCGCATAATAATCCGAAAACAATGTAAAATATGTTTATGACAAAGATAGGAAATTAAAATAGAAATGTGTTTCTATTTTTAGTGCGATAGCTGGATATTTGTCGTCATTTTGGAGATGCGTACATCACGCGGTCTAGTGATGTAACGCCCTCTTCAAAGGGCAAATTGTACATCGAACTACCCTTCAGTTCTTGATAGATAAAATTGTAGATACTATAGGGGAAGTTCGCCTGTATATACAACATAACACCCTCGCGAAGTAACGACTATGCTGTCGTGCTTCGTACGGCTTGTGAAATACAGATAAGTTTCTCGTATGATTTTGTAGATATTTATGGTCGTAGGACCTACTAAGAAAAATAATAATTTATTTAAAATATAATTTAGTCACTTCTTTGTTATCGGCTAGCCATTCCGACACACGTCGTCGTGTCACAAGAATTTGTTATCATGGCAACGTGTTATGTTATAGGGCGTTACAAACCCGCTACCTTACTCTGTAATAAGAGATTTTCCAACCCACTTTTAATGATTCACAATGTCCCGAACATATTCCTACACACACACTAAGGCCATACCATACCGAATTCAAAAATAAAACTACTTTCAAATGACTTACCAACATTTTGGGTTTCATTTCTATTTATATAGATTAAATATATTTCTTTTGTCTGCTACCTGTGACACTAGTCCTTATGGTACTTATCACAAAATTAAGCCAACGTGGTGTAAGAACAGATATTGTATTATTATTATTACATTCTTTTGCTTTAAAATGAACCAAAGTCTGGTATAAATTTTACAGGAGAATTTACACAATATAACAAAGTGTGTAGTGGGCGTCTTGTTAACTGATTAGGGGCAGCGGAGTGGTGTCATCTTAGAACATTCCAATTACCGGGCTAGCATCGGGCCCGGGAGGGAGCGAACGGGGTGAGAATGATCCATTTCGAAAACTAATTTAGAGTTGGCAACTAAACAAAGAGCACTCCTCACAGATAATAATTAACGCTTGTGGTTTAGTTTCACTAAGTCTGTAAGTCTGTACCGGTTAAGTCTCGCTGCCGTTGACTAAATTAATTAAATCTTTTTTCATCTGACACTTTCAGGCGTCATATTGTTTTATTAATGCTACACATATTTGTATTAACGTTTCATTAGTATTCAACATCAGCGTTGTGTAATTTTTTTAAACTAATTACTTGTCTTGTACGTTAAATTGCCACATCATACTCAAGATGTTGAAATCGATATTTGTAATGTCATTAAATACCGTTTCTTTACAACATAAAAATACATGTATATGTGTGTTCTAGAAACTTTCTTTGATGTGGTTATTTCGTTTCAGACAGGGATCGGTATTATTATATCAATATCATTATAAAAACTAATTCTGAACTATCATGCGAAACGATCGAAGGTGGTGTAATTGTGTACTTCAGCTAGGAGTATGACAAGATAAGACGTAGGGCAATTGTATTATTTTGATGGCTAACGTAGTAAACTTATTTTCAAAGAAAGAAACTATTTATCTCTATAAGGCCGGCAACGCATCTGCGAGACCTCTGGAGTTGCGGATATCTATGGGCTTTGGTGAACATCTATTCTCATGTGGCCCAAATGCTCGACCAACTACCAAAAGTTTTAAAAATAGGGTGCAAAAATATTCTGAATTCATATTGGCCATCATTATTTGTATCATTATATATATATATATCATTCATTGAGACTCAATTGCCTGAAGCATCAACGTCCAACAATGAAAATAATCCCTAAACAAATAGACAAGGAATCTGTGAAAATAGGAATGAGAGAGAGAGAATCTTTCTTTCTTCTTTCAATGAGCATAGAAATCATCAAGCGCTTATTGGATTGTCAAGGAGGCGAATATAAACGGAATTAAAAATGAACTTATAAGAGCCTGAGAGTGACGCTCAGAGAGCAGTCTACCGTCAAACTAATTTGAAAGGGTGCATAACAACTTTAACAAAGGAGCTCCCCGAAGAGAACATAAATCAAGAATACACATTCCGCCTGCAATAGTGTGATTTTTTAATTTAGTGGTTTAATTTTCTTTATGTAAAGCTGTGATACAACTCGAAACGTTTTTGATATGCTAATAATATTTACTTGTGTAACTATTTTTACATGAGGGATAAAATTTTAATAATTAAAATTACAGTTGATTGGTACTTAGCTATACATGCAAGTATTTTAGTGTACTGGTGTCTTTTCAAGTAAATATAAAGTTATCTTTTTTATTGTTTTCGTTGTTCATTTCCTTATGAGTCAATATCTCTTATACCATTATTATGAATCAGAATTAGTTACAATACAGTAGATAGAATTTAACAGTGTTATTGTTATTAGCGAAGCTATTCTGTTCTACAAAATCAATGCGAAAATTCGCTTAGTGGTCTCTCAGGTGAGTAATTGAAATCAATGTACAAAAGTGAATGAATGTTCAGTTTTAAAGCAGGCTCAGTTAGAGTGAGTGCCTCTGTCTCTAAGTGTTTGCGTTGCCGCGCGGCCCTTGTCCAGATAAAAGCTTCTCCATTGCACGAAAAAGCACTTACATCAAATATTGATTTGTTACTTGCCGTTACCAAAACAACAGACGCGAGGAATATATTTTGGAACAAAGCACATACAGTGTTATTGCATTGTAAGAGATTTAAACGACGACACGGGATGTTACATTTTATTAAGTACTAGCAGTCTGTCCAGGCTTTGTACGGATATTTCACAATGTATGTGAAATATTCATTGATTTCCAAAATTACAAATATAAATTTTTATTTTGATCTCGTAAACATTACACGTCACCACATAGCAAATTAACAACGTCTCGATTTAGGTCTGTTTTTTGTTTGATCATGATATTTCAAAAATTATATCTTATGTTTACCACACATATATATCTTATGTTTACCAGCGATGATGTTGGATTGTGATGGTGAAACAATTTTTCAATTCCGTCCAGTAGTTACACAGCCCATTCAATGCAAATAAACATACAGTCAACTGTTTCCTCTTTGTGTAGAAGTATGGATATTTGTTAAGTGTGGCCGTTAAGTGGAGCATAGAAGTCTTGACACACAGTGTCGAATACCCACTAAAACTTATCGACGGCAAGTCTGTTCAGGACATTGGGTGTGAGTTTTCCATTCTCCCCCTTGTCTCATTCGCAAAAGAGCCTCCTGCTCTTTGGTCCCCTTTTCCTAAAACAGGGATACAAAGAATTCCAAGATGTGCCGTGTAAGCCTTGTCCAATGTACAATAGAATGCTTCTAATGGAAACGTCTAGATATTTTATTCTAATGACACCTTTCGGAATCTCCTTAACAATTATAGTCCTCACACACTCTAAGTTCGGCGCCCGACGAGCATTTATGACAATCCAATGAAGTTGTATTTGGGTTCTCCTCTATTTCATAAATAAATTCAGATCCGAAAAAAAACACTCCTGGAATACAATAACTTGCTTACATTTCTTTAAATTGACTGCCACGGCTGGGATGTATAAATATCACAATGTTCTTGAATGGCATGAATAAATGCGAATATTTCTCACACAGATACATTCTGCAGTCCCCGATTCGCCATAAAAGAGCTACCTAATGAAACAAGAAGATATCGCTGAGCCTATTACAGCTGTTTCTAATTACCGGTTTTACACAAATCACTCGTTATGATCACGATAAGAGGAATTCGTACGATAGCTGTTTGTACGTTATGATTAAGGACTTTAATTAACATTGTAAGAGTTTATATTCACTCATTACTTACTCCGTTAATTTTAATTTGTACATAGCGTATCATTTAAATAACGGATTTTGTTAGTATAGTAAACTACACATTAAGTATTGCTATGATTTAAGGTAGAGTGCCCATACATTGCCAAAATCTAGAGTCCCCTGGATTTTATTTCGAAAGGTACGACTATTACATTCCTAATATATATGCTTAGGTGAATAAAAGATTACGGGAGAAAAAATTAATTGGCTATTATGTAATGTTATAGAAATCTTCTTTCCAAATTATAGGCAACTAATGTATACGAATGCGTAGGCGTTTTAATTGCAGGTAACTAGGTAACGAAAATACATTTAATATTTTTTATAAACTTAAGAAATTGTATATCTTAAATATGTTTGTTACAGAAATACATATGAAACATGTTGTGAGTTCTGCGTATCGACAGTGTAGGTAAAATAGCAGGTTTATTAAATTTCAAAATTGACATTAGACATAATAGTACTTTTTTGTTTTTTTTTTAACGCGGGGAAAAGCATTTACGCGCCTTCACCGGCCCAGGGTGGGATCCAGTGGTGTGTGGGACTCGCGGCACATGGTAGTGCCGAATACCCAAAAAACCGCCGCGAGGGCCATCAGTGCCGCTCTGGGTAAGATGCTCGGGAACAACAACCATCAGGGCACCTCGACGGCTAGTCAGCCCCCTAAGGGACCAACTCCACCTCCACAGATGGGGTTGTCCTGTAGTGCTGGATAACCCCACCGACTTTGGGACAGTGCAATGGGGTGGGGCTCCCATCCTCGCCCCTTGCCCCGTGCGCAAAAGCGCCACCTCCTGTCGCTCTTAGGTCCCCTCTTCTTATAAGAGGGGTGCAAATATCCCCCTCGATTCAATTGGCTTCGCCTGGGTTCACCCCAGGCTACTAAGCCCCACCGCCACGACAAGACTTGAACCATGGCGGGGCGACATAATAGTACCTGAATAATGGGGACGATTATCAATCTGTAGTTATAATTTATTTAAATTAATCCAGTAACGGTTTAATATTGCAAATCTATAAAGACGTATATTTTTGCAAGAGGTGTCTTGTTACATTGCAGCTGGACTGGGTCGGTACGACCGAGTCCTTTAGCTCACATGATATCGTCTAAGTTGCAGTATCTCCTGCGGTTTCTGCGGAGCCGGTAGCCCGAGGAATGGCAACGCATCCCTATGACAATTATGGGATGTCTATAGTAGTCGGTAATTATAAAAGAGCTCTTGTGACCTATGATATAAACAACAATTTACAATAACAAGAAGCATTGTATTATACGTATAATCACAATAATTTTAATGATATAAAAAAAAGGTAAGGGAAAAATGATAGTAATTGAACATCTATATATCTCTCCCTCTGTCTGAAATGGTAAAATAAGGAAAATATGTATTCAATTTTAAATAATATACAAAAACAGTGCCTCTGTAATAACTAGTAAACCCCAACACGAACCAAACTCTCACTTCATCTGGACGCTATTTTAGCTACGTCGCGCGAGCTGTCCCTGACGTCAGAGTCAAGAGAGGATTGCTCTCGGTCCTCGGTCCATGATAATAGTAGTTAAACTCTCTGGGGGATCTATCGGGATGTATGATATAGGAGGGAGGGAGGTCGGTCCTTCTTTCGACACCAAACCTAGTCGTGTCGCCAGACGAGCACTCATAGCACTCCGATGAAACTCTATTAGGATTCTCTACGCTTCCACAGCATAAGTTCATAGCCAAATAGAAAACCCTTGCCCCTACTACGTCACCTCAGCTACTAAGTTATTAGCGCGATTACTGCACTGCGATAGCTGCAAATGTGACATGTGTATGACGAAAGTTTTCATCAGCGATTAAACTTTAGTTTTATTGTTCACTAGCAGTCCGCCCAGGCTTCGCACATATATTTTTCGAAATGTGGCAAGAAATCAATGATAGTAAAAATAATTATAAAAATTCTTGGTAATGATTTTTTAATGTCACGATAATGACAACAAAGTAAATTTAAGACAGAACAACGTCTGTCGGGACAGCTAATTGTCAATAATTTCTGCAACGAAATAATTATTTACTTTGACGTTTTTTCCCTACTTTGGTTACATTGGCGAAGTTCCATAGTGATCAAAACGTTTTAGAAAGTGCACATACAAAATTAACCTAAGTTCATCACAAGTAATGTAGGATTTTAGTGTTAAAAGAATTTTCCAAATCGATTCAGACGTTTTGGAGCCTATTCAATGCAAACAAACAAACAATCAAATATTTCTAGTTTATAATATTGGTATAGACATTTATATACTATCGATCCACCCCGGCTTCCCTTGTTAATAATTTATACACAAAAACGTTTCTCGGTAATCGATGTATCCAGGGAGGAACCTCATGGAAATGTTTTCGGTAGATTTAAAGGAAACCAACCACATACAGTCAAATTTTGGGAATTTTATTTTATAACAAGCAACAGCGATTCGCCCCGGTTCCATCCGTAAATTACTGAGGTGGCATTATACACTACAACCTTCCTCGGTAAAAGCTCTATCCATATGTGTAAACAGCATTAAAATCCATTCAGTAGATTTAAAAAAAATATTCACACACAGACAGGCAGCTTTTGTTTACTTGGCTTCGTATATAAGATATACTCGATTCGATACATCGATTCGTTACATCCATTAGTTGCGCTCACAGGGAGCATACTACAGACAGTACTTTGATTTCTATGAACTCTCCGGTAAAAAGATAAAGAAATACCATGAAACAATTGTGATATTTAAAGACATGCGTGTGCACAATTAACAACGGCAGAACATAATGATTGATTTAGCGTACATGTACTAGACTGTATGTGATTAAAATCGAATGTAGAAATAGCGATAAGTAATATAAATACAGACATAAAACCTTCTGCTTCTTAGAAGAGAGAAACAACCAATACAAAACCACAAAAATTCTAAAATGTTTCCTATAAATGATAATATTAATTAAACGTTCGTGCTTTTTATTTGAATACCAAAATCGCTTGTACATTAAAGACCCCGCAAGGAATTCTTTAATTATTCTGCAGTTGGTAGCCTTCATTAAGTACTGGAGCGCGGCCAGGTTCGCATGTAGTTTGTTTGTGT
>JAFELO010002207.1:367068-386146 GCA_017140195.1 Eumaeus atala
GTCAACGAATGGTACTGCCCCGGTCGTGCCTGCCGGCATTTCGCAGACCAGCAGCGTGGTGCTACATCTAGACTTACTTACTTACTAAAGTATTTCTAACTGGTAAATCATTTTGTCCTGCGTTCATTTGGGACTCCTAGGAAATAAGCAGGACAATTCGGTGTTTGTCTGGATATTGTTTGGATTAACAACCCATAAACATGATAATAAACTATTGAAAAAACAATATTTATTACTTTAACAGCCCCTCTCCTCCTTCATATCCCTGGCGCTTAGTACCCTAGTAAACCTACCAAGTGCGATTTGGACTCAGACACATAGTAAGAGGTAGTGCCATGCAGCATTGTAGCCAAATTGGGCCGGCACGACCGGCGAGGTACCTGTCATTTACAATACACCATCCTTAAGTGACAGCTATGCTGTCGAGTTTCGTGTGGTTTGCGAGTAGTTGGTGGCAACTCATCTGGATGACAATAATGCCAATGTAGATGCGCGTCGGTAGTCGGCAAAAGACTCCAATTCCTCGTTTCCCCCTTTACTATAAACAAAAAAATGCTCCATACCAATTAAATTTAATTTCAAATATAAATTTGTAATAGTTTTTCTGTGATATACTCATTGCATTTGCGAAATTCAGTTTCTTTCATTAACTGCATAACAATATTCTTGCTAAATTTTACGATCGTAGGTCACCGAGGAGTTAGGTTTGCTCGACAGTCGCACAGACAGATGGAGAAACAAACGGACAGAAAGGACCTATTTTTCTTTTTCTAGGTCGAAATATTCTTCCCCTTTTTTTCTCGGTGTTCGCACATAAGTGAAATGCAAAACAGTGCCCCAATAGTCTTGTCATAAACATTATAAATCATTGTAATAAGAAAACACCAACTTAGCATGCATACTACTAATAAGAGTTTCTGTTTACTGGGTAAATACCATTAAGATAACTGTGTCTCGTAAAATGATATCTTACGTCAGATATCGAGCAATATTTCCAACGGTTAATGACTAGGATTGGCTTGGCTACACCTCCAACTGGCAATTAGTCTATTGATTATTACGTATGCGTTTCGTAGTTTCCGCATAAGAATTGTAGCGCTTAGGATGTAAATATTACCTTAACTGGTAGTGGTAGGCGTGAACGGGAGAGAATATGTTTTCCATAAAAGTAGGAACCACGAAATAAACGGATTCATTCGAATTTCACGTCAGCACATTTTTAGGTGTACCGCAGGGGTAAAAACGGAACCTTATTACTAAGACTGACTGTGCCGTCTGTGTATCACCAGGCTGTATCTCACATAGGCATCTAGGACGTTGACATTTTCACTCATGATCTATTTCTGGTGATGTACAAGAAGTACTAAAAAGCTAAACAATTATTTAAGATGCTCCCATGCAAAAAACTTCGCCCGTGAACAACTGGTGTCAAATTATACATTTAAACTTTTTATGAGAACCGACCAAGGGTGAAAACCACATGAAAATCCATTCAGAAACGTAGAGAAAATCGATCCTATACAGACAGACAGTTTTTAGAGACTTCGTTATATAAATAAAACATATTTTAGTACTACGTACCATCGTACGGAACGCTTCGCGCGTGGGTCCGACTCGCACTTGGCCGATTTCCAGGCGTACTGTACTCGTGATTTCGGCGATAAATATACAGTCGCAAGTTAGTTATTGACAGTAATTTCACAGGTTGTGATCTTTATTTAAAGCGAAAAAACAAGGAAGATAATTAGTATAGAGCTACACATTATATTTTAGAAAGCTCGCATCATGACGTCACTCTTGACGTCACAGATTGAGCGGTTTGGTGTCAAATTGCGATAAATGAAGTGCGTCCTATTTTACTTCATTAATGCCGTAACTCAAAATTTTGAGGATCCGGTATAAGGCTTCTGTGGACGTTTGAAAGTATAGCTGGATATTCTATCTTCTCTTTCTTCTTCTTGCTGGCGAGTACATTCGATTTCGTATTGTTCCGTACTCGGGGAGATTTCAGACAACTTTTTAGAACTATTTTGCGTATTTAAATGTGGGTACTGAACCGATTCACATGGATTCATCCATTTTAGGGTTCCGTATCTCAAAAGGAAAAAGGTTATTTATAGGATCACTTTGTTATCCAGCTGCCTGTACGTCTACGTCTGTCTTAACATGGATCAAGTGCAATCGATGAAAATTACGTCTGTAACGTTTAAAGCACTGAACTTTAGCAAGAAGTAAGAACTGATAGTACAAACAAGAACTGCAAACTTTTGTTTGTTATTCAGTGATATATTTATAATTAATAAACTTTAGATCTATTCCCTTGTACTGGAATTACTAACTGTCATACGTCATGAGGCAAATGATAAATTAACAAGATTTTGGGATAAAATATCAAATGGAATGGCAAAAGTGTCGGTTAAAAAGAAATAATCACATCAATAATTGATATTTACTTATATGTTAAAAAGAGGCTCATATTCTACGAAGTAGAATTTGCATTAACTAATTATGTTTTGCTTTACAAAACTTTAACGGATGTATCACGGTACTTTTAACGGATTCTATTACATTTTTTCTTAATCTGGATTTACTTTTAATAAAATTTATTCTATATTTTTTATGTTACTTTCTTATCATTATCACAAAAAATATATTAACTTTATTCCTGACGCAGTATAGCATAACAGTGAAGCACTAAAAATAACTACCAGTTTAAGTCGTAAAGGACTCCACTTCTTAAAAGGTTGGCAATGAAAACGCCACTCTCTAAATCTCTACAAGACTGCCACTAGCGAATTTCTATTGCCTGGGGGTTGGGGGGATATAAAAAGACTCGGTACTCATCAAAGTTCAATCATACGTTTATAATTGACCTCGTCTTCAACTTGTTAAAGTCAAACTTTAAGCATGGCTACTTTTCAGAATGTAATAGTTGTAGTTGTCTAGAGATGGAAGTGCAAAGATTGCCTAATAGTGCGTTGACCCAACGCTGATGCTTGTCAAAACCATGTCAGTACCCAATGACCGGAACGATAACATCATCAGCTTAAAGTTGTATTTGTCCGGACGTAGAGACCGACAACTTCAGTTTATATACGAAAGAGGCTAACTAATATTACTACCTTTTTTATGGTATATGGCAAACGAGACATCAAAGCCATTTGACTATTAGCAACGCCTATAGACATCAGCGTTATTGTCAAGCAGCTGCGTTGCCCTTTTTGGTTCTTTCCTCCAAAGGGTCATCAGTTACTCACAAAGTACACGAAACGTGATAGCATACTTATCTATGACTAAGATGGCATCATATTGTGGGTATTATTCACATTATTGAAGACTAGCTGACCCTAGTTGGTTGACCTTGGCTGTTGGATATCGAAAATTTATTGAATCATCTATACATCTATCTGTACTTGTTATAAAACAAAGTTGCCTAAAGCGCTCCGTCTATATGTGATCGATTATTTTCTCAGAAGCTTGATGGATTGTCATATAATTTCACTAGTGGATAAAGCGACTCCCTAGGAAGGCTTAAGCCTATAATTTGGTAGCGTTACAATTCAGCCGTGTTATTCACGTACAGAAGTCAGGGTAGTTCGCTAGTACCTAGACGTATTATAAAGTAAAGTCTTCATAAGAACTTTGTCTGTATGTGATTTTATTATTATATGCTGAACGGATTTTCATGTGATTTTCGCCCATGTATAGTGATATCCCCGAGAAAGGCTTTATTATATATTTTGTTAGTGTAACTATGCGGCAATACTCTATAATATTAGTATACATGGTACAAATTTTAAATAAATTCTTATTTTTCCATAAAATTTTTTACTTAATATGCGGCTAGCGCATGATCAGCTACTTATTTATATAAATGAAAATTGTACCACCTTAAAGCAATAATCTGCAATAGACAACGTTGTTGACTTCTGGTCGCGGGAGGCCGTTAGAGGGTAAGACTCGAGACCGTACCTATAACGTTATTTGGCGGAGGCCTACGTCCATCAGTCGATGCCAGCTGATATTGATAATGATTTAAACAAAGAACGTCACAATTATGAAGCTCAGTGCGTCCTTAGCCTTGCGAAATGATTCTCATGAAATGACTGCAGCCGTATTCGAAAATAGAAATAAAGTGACAGTACTCGGAGTTGCACCGCACCATTCCGCCACTCGTAAGTGGCTACAATAAAGCTCTCGCTACATTAAGCT
This sequence comes from Eumaeus atala, assembly GCA_017140195.1. NCBI lineage: Eukaryota > Metazoa > Arthropoda > Insecta > Lepidoptera > Lycaenidae > Eumaeus > Eumaeus atala. The sequence goes on from JAFELO010002207.1 coordinate 371,281, forward strand.
TCCGCCATCGCGCCGTTAGCGAGATAACGAGACCCAGTGCCCGCACCACACATAATTTATACCGTCCGAGCTCGTTAAAAACTTATAAAGATGCACATTGTTAGTGAGACCAATATTCGTGGTTATCCCAGGATGAACGACCGGTATAACGACTCCTTAGATACGCTTGCGGGCTGCGAGAAAAAAATATGTTTTAATAGAACACATTCGAGTTACGACTTTATACCGATAAAAAACATTGGTGACGCTCAATCAAGATACGTTTTATCTTAAGCTTCTAATGGAGTACTTAATTGATAACATAAATAGCTGACCACCGCTAGTTTGAAGGTTATATATTAAAATACGGATGATTTAGGTGAGATTTAGAAACCATAAAAAAGGCGCGTCCACGATGGTATACTGGCGAATAAATTGGAAAATGTCTTTCTAAGTCTATAACTTAGAAAAAATACCAAGATATACAGCGAGCGTCTCAAAATAGTCCGTATAAAAGATGTGTGGCTCTCAAATTATGCGCTTTTTAAAAACAACTTAGCACATGCGCGTGAGGTTGCCATTTTCAAGATAATTTGTCTAAATTTTTGCACATCTTTTAAATACAATTTGCGTTGTAAAAGCTACTTGAAATATACACGTTAGGTTGATTATTATTGCTAAATAATATGCGTATGTACAATCACGGGTATTTTGGAATGACAGTTTAACATGAAATCGTATATCTTGTATTTGTGTAGATCAGTGGAAAATACTAGCTGATGTAACTCAAAGTGTTAATAAAGAAGCCTTCCGTAAACTGTCAAAACTCATGAGTTAGTCTAGTTAGTTTAGTAAGGATCAAGTTCGTGCTGCATTGCAGCCGAATTGGTAAAACACGACTTCCCCCTCACGTAATACCACCGCAAGGTGACAGCTATATCCGGAGGAAGGTAGGAGAGCAACACGCCTGGATAACAATTATGCGGATACATATGGGCGTTGCTTGACATTTAAAGGTTTCCATCGGTTATGCACCCCATTATACAATCAAAATGAAAAACATTCGATAAACATGCACGTTATCTTCATTTATAGCCCATTGGGTGAGGGGGAAAGCAGGGCACAACATGGGGACACTAATTATATGGATGTTCATGGGCGCCGGTAGTCGTAAAAAGGCTCCGATTTCTCTTTTGCTTTTTTTTCCAATTCGGGCCAGTAGCTCCTGAGATTACCACGTTCAAACAAACAAAGAAACAAACAAACTATTCTGCTTTATATTGTCAGTATAGATAATCCCTTATAATGTACATTTGATGTGATAATTTAATATCGGATGTTAAAGCCTTTTAAACATTTTAAATATCAAAAGTATAAATGCAGAATGAACGGTTAATGGAAAACCCGTGTGCTGATCCAATCTACTGTGAGGCTTTTAGACCAGCCAATTGGATGTTACGTTTTACACTTAGTCCATACGCCAGGTAATTACCGGCCTGCATGAAATACCACTCCCATTACGTTATTCCATTATTTGATCCATGAGATACGTACGTTTTTGTTTGTGTGATTATTTTCTAGAAAGCTTACGGTTAGTTTTTCTTCATTCAGACAGTCTTTAGGAATTTTCTTGGATGTATTAGTGATATCGTAATTATATGTAACAAGAACATTTTAATAAACATCTCGTATCATAACGTGCGAGCATGTTAGTAGCGAAAAAAAACAGGAGGAGCGACTCAGCAGGTTAGTACAAAATATGTCAGTTGTTTTAGCGTTTGATAGATGTGATTTTAGGTGACTGCCTCGCGGCCCGATAAACATCAGCAGCAACTTCACGTTTAGAAATAGTTTTATGTTATGGTGTCATTCGCCAAGGTGTTCGAATTTACAGTCGTAGCAGTAGTAGTACTACACATTACCTAAATTCGGGGCACATCATTTAGTGTCCGACTGAAAATCGTTTTCTGACCGAAACCAAAACAAAATTTCGGCAACAATCTAAGCTTCGGCCGAATCCGCAACCGAAACTTGCTGCCAGGAATCATTTTATGAGGGAAGTGTAAACACAACGTTTGTAAAGAAGTTTTACTTAAAAAAAATACAAAAACAGATTGAATTGTGGAGTGAGCTGGTGCATGCTTGACGAGAGGTGTATTACGAAAAGTGTGATCGGACGAGGCGAACGAAACTGGGAGGCATAAGTTAGTGAACATAGAAAGAAATTTGGCATATTTTCTCTAAGCGCGACACATTTTTTTCTCTCATAGCCAGTTTTTATATTATAGATTTACAAACAAGTAGTCGGAGCCTTTTGATAACTACCGGTTAGCGAAGCTGTCGCTGTATTATATGAGCAAGAGGTACCTCTCTGGTCGTGCCGATCCAATGCCGCTGCAATGTAAACATACCTCTTTCTCACACTTACCTACATTTGCATTTCGTATAACTAAAGATTTATTACGGTTCTTTTTTATCGTTCCTCATATTTTTTCATAAATCACAGTAGAGTTTTTATTTTTTAATTATCAACATGACAGCCCCACTTTTAACATAAAATAATTAATTGCACCTTAGAAACAATATATTTTGAACCTTGTGACAATTTACAATTCTTTGAGTCAACAGTTGAGGTAAAGGGCTGTTAAAGGTTTAGTCAGACTTAGAACAATGTTAAAATAGTGTTAGAAACAACCAATTGAATCAATACAGTTTTTAATAAGGATTAGTAAAAAGTGAGGGAACGAAGTCTTATCTTTGCAGTTGTCTGGGACTACAACAGCCAGGAGGTATCTTTTCTATGTCTTATTATAAATTAATCATCTAAGCAGCAGACTGATTGTTCTTCAATCCTCCACTTCAATAGTGGAAGATTATGGTGACATCATATCTTCACATAAAATCTCAATTTAATAAAAAAGAGAGGGAATAGAGCTCTGAAAAGGAACACACAAGCAATAAGATTCCCATTCTATTCTCTTGGCTTTATGAGCCAACTAAAATCAGGCAATATATATACTTGGTTACAATAAAATAGAATTAAACATCCAACTTTCACATGTGGTTTATACTATTTGATACCACGATAATGATACGGTCTATCAAATTAATAGTCATACAGATCATGTAAACACTGCTATCAAAATGCACACATAAGAGAATTAAGACATTTGAACATTAACAAAGACTTTTCGAAACATAAGATATGAAACATGGCGTTGGCAAGAAATCATAAACTCACCCTTTTATATTAAATAATTTGATATTTCGTGTATATGTTCACGAATATATAGGTTCCCGGCGAAAGTTAAAAAATCTATTTACTTATCATTTGGTGATGGCAGATAGCGTCTGCCATCATTCCGTCCTCCACATCCAGCAGAAGAAAAAATTGTAATTTCTTCGACACCGGGCACACCCTCAGTCTAACAGTCAAAGATGACAAATATATTTTTTTTATAAAATGTTTAAGTAGCAAAACATAGTTGCTACAACCTTTTGATTGAAGTTTAAGAGTGGTTCAAATAGAAGAACTAATGAAATATTAATTTTACCAAAACTTTGTAGTAATTAGTGGGTTAGTCGAGATAAATACGTACCGGCTTATTTATTTATAAGTGTTAATTTTACATAAAAATAAACATTTACATACGTAGGTACGTACGCACCTAACCAACTTACACTTACTTAAGTACCTAACTGGACATTAATATCTTAGTGATAAGTACGAATTAAAATGTAGTTTGAAACTCTAGTTTCATAATGTTAGTATGGTATGAATGGTAATTCAAGAATTACTATCATAAGTACTAAGTATCTAATAACTGTTTGAGTATAATTCTATTATAACAAATTAAATTAACCAAAAAAATGTTTAGATAGTAACATTACTACTATAATTATTGTTGCTCAAGTTACGTTTGTTTTTTTTTATTATCTTATGTATAATGTTGCTTTTTATGTTGACTAAGTACTATAAATGTTATAAATTTAATATAAATCAATTAATAAAATTCGCAACAGATTTTATCTAAACAAACTACGGTATGTCTTCGCTGCTTGTGTGTAATTTGACAACGGCGCATGAACTCTCAAATGCAGTTTCGGTTTCGGTCATAGTTTCGGCAGGCTTGTCATCGAAACTGTACCCAAACCAGTTTTTTTCCGAAATTGAAACCGAATTTTTGATCGGACACTAACCTCAGTACAGGCGGCTCATGGCACTCGCAGGGTTGTAGTGGGTACTCGGCTCATACGCAAGTCCCACGCATCCCATCGGTGGCTACTCAGGACGCGAAAAAAAAAATCCCACTACGTGATCTGCCATACTGCTGAGCTGATACTGTAAAATAAATTTTCTTTCTCCGAATTACGTTTTGGAAATCAAAAGCTACTGGAAAAATACTTTAGTTACAACTACCCAACGCTTTTTAGCGTTGTGGTAGTTGTACCATGACGATCATCAAACTCACAATACTTAATCAATTTAATAGTAGTAGCTTTGTTATTGTCAAAGCTCAACTCAGCTTTCTCTGCGTACTCTTAGGGAACTGGCGTGAAACTCATTTCACACCACTTTCCTAAAAGTAAAGGGTAAAGAGTAAAGAGCTGAATTCTTTGTGTTTTGTGTGTTTCATGGCGGTACCATGTACGCGGGAAACTTCTCACTAAATCTTACCAGAACGTTCCACTACGTCAGTCACTTTCAAGGCAGAATCATGGCATCATCATGAGCGATAACCTTCCTGGTCGTGCTAGCTCTATTTGGCTGTCTACTGGCTCTTACTAAATCGAATCAGAAAGTTCCATCACGTCAGTCACTTTCAAGGCTATATCATGTGAGCGAGGACCTTTCCGGTCGTGCCAGCCTTATTCGGCTGCCTACTACCTCTTACTAAGCCTTATCACAAAGTTCCATCACGTCAGTCACATACAAGGCAGAATCATGTGAGCGAGGACCTCTTTATGAGATAGGGGGCAAACGAGCAGGTAGGTAGTGACTACCCATAGACATCTGCATGACTAGGCGTTTTAGAAGCGCGTTGCCGGCCTTAAAGTAATACGCATGTTCTTTTCTTGCAGGCCTCTAACTCGTACCGGATCGGCAATACCGTAGAAGGCTGCTGGTTCCAAAGTACAATTATGCGCGGTAAAAAGTGACATCTAAACCGTGCTGTTGTGGATTTATGGACATCAAGGTTATAAGCGTGGAGGCTAGGGTTCTGTCGCGATGTCCGAAGATGGAATTTTGCTGCTAGTATTAAGCTGAACAAAAGCTCGGAACACTACCCATATAAAATATGACAAAAGACACACAGCGAACCGACATGTCTTCGTAGGACCAATGAATCGAGCTGCGCGGAAAGAACTTGGTCGTCAATGGTTCGAGTCACTCTACGTTGTATGCTGTCAAATGAAACGAGCTGATATTGCGGGCCCCTGTCCACGATTGGGAGCAGTATCCCATATGCGGTCGGACCTGCGCCCTGTAAAGTTGTAGCCGATGGGCTGGATTGAAGTAGTGCTTCGCCCTATTGAGTACGCCCAGCTTCTATGAGGCAAAATTAGCTGTCGTTTCCAAATGACCGCGGAGCTGAACATTACTCGATATGTCGGCACCCCCAAGTATTCCGATACTAGCTGAGGTATTTTGAAAACTAGTAGATAAGACGAAGGGTGACTTTTTAGCGGTAAACGCGCAAGCTTGTGACTTATGGGGGTTAAATTGGACTGAATTTAGTCGGCGCCATTCCGAGACTTTGAATAACAAATCCTCGACTTCAGACACAAGCTTGTTTCGATACTCGTTGGCATGTTCCCGGGAAATGTTGGCACTGCCCGTGTATAAAATACGCCCATTGATATCATCTGCGTAACAATTAAGGCCACTAGTGCAGCATGTCATTGATATGCAGAAGAAACAGCGTAGGAGATAGAACACAGCCTTGGGGAACACCAGCGTTGACAAATTTAGGGGCAGAGCATGCGCCGTCAACCACGGCCTTGATGTTGCGACGTATCAAAAAGCTAGTGATCCAATCGCATAATTTCCCGGGAAGCCCGTATGAATAAAGCTTTTAAAAGAGCGCTTTGTGCTAAAGCCGATAAAAGGCCTTTGCTATATCCAAGCTAAACGCCAATGCTATGCTATTTTATTTAACTCACCGATGGGTACAGGCAGCTCCGGAGCAGAGTATACTGCTCCTCGGCAGCAGAGGAGACTTATGAATGTCCAGGGAAAGAAGTGTTTTACACGCGGCGCCCTGTCGGATCATAATATCTTGTATCGAGTGACCACACCGCGGTATAGTAGGCGGCGGATTTCTTTGATCATAAAAAAGGAGTTCGGCGTAAATAGAGAGCCCATAAGTTTAGCTTTATCCTTTGCGGCATGGGCCGGCAAAGCAAAAACTCCAGTGCAAAGAACGGAGGGATGGCTTTACAAAATTCCCTAAAACAGCCTGTAAGAAGGCGGACTAGTAAGTATTTCGCCAATTTTGTGCTCTGATTTTGATTGGCAATAATCTTTTGAAGGACCCAGAAACAGAATTATGTAGTATATTTCTTCTTTAAAGCTCTTGTAATTTCGTCCTGTGTACTCGCCGCTGCTACATACGCTTGGTAACACTCCAGTTTATGGCGAAGTGTCAACTTATGGGAGCATCCAAACCAGGGTTGCGACTTGCCGCCAATCGGTACAGCAAAGAACGGTATGAAAATTTTCATTCCCTGAATCACCACATCAGCGAAATTCTCCGCAACGGCGCCAGAGTTATCCAGTGAGAAGCAAATACAATGACCGCTTCCCATCTCAGTCTGCTGACCTATAGTGCAAGACGCGACGACAGTCTAAAAAATCCGGCCGTGGTCTACGTCTAGTTATCAGTGTAATCCGTATCAGGCAGTGGACCGACGAGCTCAAAGGAGATTTCATGGAAACCAGGTAGCTGTCCGGGTGGGAGGTAGAAAAACAAGGAGGAAATTCGGGTGGGCGATGATACCAAATGTACCAAACCATATGCCAAGGCAAAGTCATGACAATATCTTCCCGCATGATCGGTAGTACGCCAACAAAGCCAATTGGAGTGATGGGCGTTAAAATCACCAAGTACCTCTGCGGTTGGAGTCTGTTTCAGTACAGAAACTGTAGCCACTTCTACGAGTGTAGTTTTTTGTAGTATGTGCTCAAGGAATCGATCTATTTCGGTATTTTCGTTATAGTGTGGTCATCGCTATCAACATGCAGCCAAAGGATGGATAGATCCTTGCCATACGACATTAGACATCTTCTCCAATGAAAACACACACATTAGCTCATGATATAAATAATTGTTCTTGTTTATTATGCACTTGGAGGTAAGGTGAGAAGAATCAACTGGAAAAGATATCTGCGTGTCCATCAGAAAGAAGAAAATCAAGGAGGTGATGTACAGTTTGGGCCTAAGGGAACTCTCAAAAACCGATCGAAATGAGACGAAAAACAGAGTCAACGTCAATTCGGAGTCATTCGAGAGAGGGGTGTCTCTCCGGGCGCGCCGACCCAATTTGGCTGCATACAAATTGAATGCAGTAACTTTTGAAAACTACCTTTTACTAAAGCTTACCAGAAAGTACAATCACGTCAGTCACCTTCAAGGCAGAATCATGTGTGCGAGGACCTTCCCGGTGCCAAACTTACTATCTCTTACTAAATCAGAAAGTTCCATATTATCAGTAGGATAGTCTGACAGCGTTATAATTGACAATGATAATCAATCGCGAGACGCCTGACACGGACCGCATGGGTCGCGGATCACGGACTCTCAACACAAATCAACACCGATCCTCCATTTGTTAGACACGGGAATGTAATTATGGAGTACTTGGCGCTGCAGGCCGAGCGGCCGTCATGAGAGCTTTCAGTTGGACGGTTTACACAGATCGTTACTTTGTGTTCTGATAAAACTATACTTCTCTTACACGTGTTCGGCGTTATTGTTTAAGTAGTAATGGCACGGAGATCGACATTAATTTCCAATTATAAAAAAATATAGTGTGACTGTGTGTTTAGTAAAACTTTTTTTGTAAATAAACTGAGTGACTAATGTTGTTTTCTGCTTGACAATTTCGTTACTACAAAACGTGGTTTTTTCGGTCGATATGGATGAAGTGTCTATGTAAAAAAAGGAGGGCTAATAATAAAACTACGTAGGGATATCAATTTTGTAGCGGTAAATTCAAATTCTGCTAATAATTCATCATATGTTTACATATCTTATGTATATTTGTTATTCTTTCATGGGAAAAATACTGAACGAATTTGGTTGAAATGAGGCACAGACAAATTATTATTATCTCTATAAATTAGTTTTTATCCCGAAAAATAAATGGTCACTTTGAGGTACATTTTATGAGGGAGAAACCGCGAGACATACTCATATCAAATTTTTTTTACGGCGATTTGCCATTCTTCCCGTAACCTAGGTTGTTTTAAAGTAAGAGTAATATAAGGAACGGCCTCTGAAACTCGGGTGGATCAACGGGGGCCAGGTGGGCCAACTATACTAGCGTAGTTTTAAATTGTATTTTTTTCTACTAATAATTTATGGGCGTAATGTCTGAGATTTTTTTTTATTTTAATGCGTCTGCATTGATTATCCTCTCATTGTGCAGGTGCCTATTTGCGTCCTAAGTCGTTTTCCATCCGGTATACATTTGTTAGATAGGATGAGAAACTATTTTTTATTAAGTACTGTGGTACCTATTAAAGATTACGAAGCATATTGTTAAGTGCGCAAATGTAAAAGGAAATAATTACAGACATAAGCTGTAAAATAACAGTGAAATGTGCTTGTGTCCTTAATGGCTTAGTAAAGCCACCAACTGCCAAATTCACTTCCTGAGGACATTGCATATGTCGTTAAAGCTACTTGATATTCTGCTACTACTGGTCACGAAAATATAGAATGTTGAATAAGCCCGTTAGCCAAATGCATGTTTGGTATGCATTTTTAGATGTCGTCTAACTTTTCGTCTCGGCTCTTAAAAGGTCTGGTTATTGCCTAATTTGCATAGTTTTTAAACAATAAAAACGCGTTTTTGTTGACCATCGCAATAGGTATGCTACATTGCTCTAGTAGGACACATAAAATACAAGACGTAAAATTCGGATAGATAATATATATTTTAATTTACCCAGTGTCACTAACATTATTAAGACGGATATTATGACACCTCAAAAGTAAAATCCATGAACCTGTTTAGGCTACAGTAGAGAATGTTGATAATTACATACATACATACATACATACACACACACGTCCGACCAATAGGAGACTAATACGATTAGGTATATGATAAGGGATTACAATTTATCCTGCTGGATAAATTGCTGGTAGTGCTGCCAAAATCTGCGAACTTCGGGTTCTTTGCATTGTACGTAAGTTCACAAGTAAACATGCAACAAATGGTTTCACGTAAACCATCTTAACGTCCTTTTAAAATGTCACAGTTAATTGATGACAAATGTCACTTACCATTACATGCTCCGGGCATTAATGGGTGCTCAGTATTTTTGGAATTAAAACGGAACCAGTTCACTTATTCATAAACTCATTATCTTGTATGTCAGTACGGTCGACAGTGGCGCAACGACGTGGTGGCAAGTCGGGAGAATGCCACGAGCTCCGAATTGACGTCATCGATGTCAGATCTACAATTTGAGTCCGAGTTGAAGTTAAACTGCGGAGGCATAGGGCCAGTTTCACAGGTTCCAACTAAAGATTGATTTTACAGGTTCCATTAATTTATGTCCTAATTACTTAAGAATTAAGTTACTTCTCACTTAAATACTAAGTGGACTAAAAAGTACTCGGCCTAAGACAGATTCATTCCATTTAAAAAATAGAATGTACCCATAGGCATTATTTCAGTGCAGACTTGTTAATTGTGTATGTTGGAAACGAGTGCGATAATCAGTTGTGATTTTATAATTTGTTTAACTAAGCAATCGGATATACACTATAGTTCTAGCAAATGGAGCAAATCGAGCAGCGTGCCGTCATTAAGTACCTCCACAAGAAGGGGCTATCACCGAAATCCATCCTTGATGATATGGTCTGCACGTTAGCAGATTTTGCTCTGTCTTACTCCTCCGTTGTAAAATGGATAACAGAATTCAAGCGTGGTAGAGAGAGAGAGAGAGTGAAAGGTGAACCCCGTTCTGAAAGGCCTTCGACGTTCAATACTGAAGAAAATATTAAAAAATTTCTTGATTTATATATGGGAGACCACAGATTAAAACTAGAGAGATGGCCGAGATTATTGGCATCTCTTGTGATTGAACTCAAACATCATAGTCAACGAATGGGGATTCCACAAGATGTCTACGAGGTGGGTTCCGCGACTAGTTCAACAAAAAATGACGCGATTCACTACTTCACGTGACTGCCGACTTTGAAGCTGATGCATGCGAGCACTCTGACGTGAAGTGACGTTGACTCTGTCAACGTCGCGTTTCGATCGGTTTGCGAGAGTACCGGTAGGTCCAGACACCCCCATCTCATGGTTTTCTAATAAAAGATTACCCCAGGAGGGTACCAGTAACGTACAACCTGGAGAATCCCTCCCTGGGCATCCATACTCAGGTCCTGAACCTGAGCCTGAATGCCTAGGCTGCCCCACCTATTCTGGGGGGGACCGTTCTGTGTTTTGTGGCCGTGTTACTGGGAGGAAACGAAAAAGTCGAATGCTTCCCCTCCTATTCTAATTGTTAATTTTTGCAACATCAAGGGGTTCACTCTACCACCACTCTACTACCTACCCAGTGTATAAATTAGAACAATTATTTATACCACGGGCTGGCGTGTGTGTTTTCATCGGAGGCGATGTATGCTATTGTCGCCTCTTCAACCTTGAAGACAAGGATCTATTCATCATTTGTCTGCCATACATTGTGTGTAGATAGCGACGATCACCCCCGCGTCTAGGGGTATCTATACAGACCCATAACGGAAATACCGAAATAGACCAACTCCTTGAGCACATAGAAATGGCTACAGATTCTGTGCTGAAACAATTTCCAGCCGCAGAGATCACGATCTCCAATTGGTGTGATGGGCCTTAAAATACTTTGTAATTTCAAGGCCCATCAGGCCAATTGGTTTCACGTGTTCACACGTCTATGCAATCAGTGGCTGAAATCCACGAATGTGGCTTTGAACTATTACCGCATCATGCTTATTCACCTGATCTGGCACCGTAAGACTTCTTTCTTTTTCCTAGCATTTTGACAAACGACGAGGTCAAAACAGTAGTAGACGCATATTATGACTCCTAAGGAAATCTCTTTTTTAACGGTCTAAATACTTTAAATGGGAGACGGTAAAAGTGCACCGAACTTGACGGTGATTGTGTAGAAAAATAGAAAATATAACTGATTTAGTATGTGTATATTTTCTTGGTTAGGCCGAATACATTTCATTCCACCCTCCTAGTAACACGTGAAATAGGACCATAACCTTGTAACAGGAATCCTATTGGCGTTCTTTTGAAGAGACCAGCAGTAGATGATTGTAATGTGATGATAATGGCGATTATAACATCATATCCATTATAAAAGACAGTGCTATCCTGTGCCACGCATACCTCGTGGCTCTACGTGTCGTACGACAAGAAAATAAGGGTAACGCGGCCGTATCGCTATGCTGGTATTTGTGGGCGTCTAAAAATATTATAACTATATTCATGAGGAAGGAAATAGGTTAAATACCATGTCGCTATGACCAATAGTATCGGAGTTACACAGGCAAAAACGCGGAGTGATGCTAGTGTACAATATAATAGTATAGGAGCCAACCTTAATCATATTGCAAAAAGATATTTCATCAATTTGTCCAATATGGCTTCCTTCACATGAAATTTATAAAAGTACTCCGGATATTGCAAGTTGGCTTTGAATAAATGTATAATACTTGTCCTGATTAAAGTATAGCTGTAGTACTTTCAACGCTAAACCAACTCTAAAAATGATATATTGTCATTGTCGCATTACAGCCGTATGGTACGGCATAGGTACGGCAGAGGTACGGCAGAGGTGCATAATTATATAGTAAACTTCGCCGAATTTAGTACCATTATTAAGGCTACTTGACGGCTTTTTTCACCTTTATCAAGATTTACTCGTGGAATGAGACAGAATCTTCGTAATGAAAAAAAAAAATCCTTTCATCATCATCATCATCATCCTCACCATCGTTATCAGCCCTTATCGGTCCACTGTTGGACGTGGGCATCTTCCAATGAACGCCAAGACGACCGATCTCCTGCTACTCGCGTCCATCCTAATAATCATCCCAGTAATCCTTTAGGTAATATATGGTAATAAAATTAATCATCAAGTTATCATCATCATTAGTCTATATCGGTACTGCTGGACGTAGGCCTCTTCTAACGAACGCCGAGACGATCGATCTTTCGTAAATCCCGTCCACCCCGGACCTTGCTACCATCCGTACTATGGTGTAAGTATTGTTGTGGCGGTGGGGCTCAGTAGCCTGAGTTTCACCCCAGGACACCCAAACAGGTAACGGAAACCCAATCGAAAAATGGGGCAAGGATGGGAACCTCACCTCATTGCACTATCCCATAGTTGGCGCGGTTGTCCTGTAGTGCGGGACAACCCTGCTGTGGAGGAGGCGTCAGTCCCTTAGGGACTGACTAGCCGTCGAGGTGCCCTGATGATTTGTTGTTCCGGTGCACTTCACCAAATGCGATTCTGATGACACCCCCTTTGTTTTGTGGGTATTCCACACTATAATGTGCCGCGACCCCCATACAGCACTGGACCCTTTCCAGGACTGGAGGAGGCGCGTAAATGCGTATTCCCGCTTCTACAAAAAAAGAGGATCTTGTTACCACACAGGTATCCTCTCTTTTCTGTCTCTAATCATATGATAGTGGGTGTTAATGTTATCACCTAACTGCAGAGGTTGTGCAATGCTGTGTTGGCCGTCGGGTGACCCCCATGGGTCCCGCTAGTCCTTCGGGAGGGAGGCCAATGCATCTGCATTAACACATGGTTGTCAATAGGTGTTTAGGAATAATAATACAGTAATAATATTAATACTATAAGAATCCAACAACAGCTATAATTATACAACAAAACATGTACCTATTGCTTACTGAAACTTAAATCTGTACTGGGTATAAATCGTAAGTAAAATGTTGTGTAGAGAAATTTGTTTACGAGAATGACAATAATGAATTGTATTAAAATTCCTATTCACATATTTATATTACATTCATTAATTCGGAACCAACACGAATTGAATGCTAATACGATATTGCTATTTACATTTAAATACCGTGTCAACAAACTAGTTTCGCTTTTAATCAGACGGTTTAAATTCCAACGTTCAAATGACGCAAGTTCTAGTAGACGCTGTATAAGGTTGTATTTAAGTTGAACACCATAATAATATCTTGCATATAGTGGAAATTGTCGGTTGTCGTTTTATTGCATCACATCTGTTTAATTAAATGAATTTTTCCCTTAAAAGTAAAGCAATAAGTGCAATGTTGTAAATCAGAAAGTATCGTTATACCGTTGAAGCCGGGAGTGTCGTGACACAACTTATACTAAATTAATAAACTTGCAGTCTCAGGCTTTATTAAAAAACACTCATTAAGGCAGAGAAAAAGTAGGTAAAGTCGCCGGCGGGGACAGCGGCGCTAATTGCGCTGCCTTTATTGCTTAAATAAAGTTTTAGTGGGGGAACACAAGTTTTAATTAAAAATGTGAGAATAGTTTTTAATAAAGGACGGGCTTGGAGCGCGTATATTGCGAAACTTTAAGCGATACGCTTAGCTTACAGGAAGTCCGGTTATATTGCATCTTGTGCCCGGCATCGCTTGGTTCTTTCATTCTAAACTTGGAGACATTTGAAATTTAATTGGAAAAATACCTTTTATTCGCGTTCGTTTAATGTCCATTGATTGCGAGCGTTCAAATTTGTTTTGATATCACCATGTCACGAACAGGCGTAATGGTTTTCTCTAAAGATTTATTATATTTCTTGATATATCTAGACTATCTACGTGTGATTGCCGGTCAAGTTGAGTATAGACAGTTCTGGTCTGATGTGTCTATATTCAAAAGTAGACAAATTAAGACTGAGAATGGTGATGATCGTGGCTGAATTATCGCTTTCCTCAATGAGTATTCTGTCGCGAAATAATACTGATAATGATCCTAGCTGAATTATTGCTCCCTTCAATGAGTACTCTATCGCAAAGTAAGACTGATAATAATGATCTTAGCTGAATTATCGCTCCCTTCAATGAGTATTCTATCGCAAAGTAAGACTGATAATGAACATGATCTTAGCTGAATAATCGCTCTCTTTAATGAATATTCTATCGCGAAGTAAGAATGATAACGAAGACAATCCTAGCTGAATTATCGCTCTCTTTAATGAGTAATCTATCGCGTAGTAAGAATGATAACGAAGACAATCCTGGCGGAATTATCGCTCTCTTTAATGAGTAATCTATCGCGAAGTAAGAATGATAACGAAGACAATCCTAGCTGAATTATCGCTCTCTTTAATGAGTAATCTATCGCGAAGTAAGAATGATAACGAAGACAATCCTAGCTGAATTATCGCTCTCTTCAATGAATATTATATCTGGAAGTAGGACTGATAATGCTGATGATCCTAACTGAATTATCGCTCTCTTCAATGAGTATTCCATAATGAAGTAAGACTGATAATGAAGATGATCCTAGCTGAATAATCGCTCTCTTCAATGAGTATTCTATCGTGAAGTAAGAATGATAACGAAGACAATCCTAGCTGAATTATCGCTCTCTTCAATGAGTATTCCATAATGAAGTAAGACTGATAAT
>JAFELO010002209.1:5213-30433 GCA_017140195.1 Eumaeus atala
TCGGCCGAAGCACGTATTGCTCGGCGCCGACTTCGCGATTGTGTTAACAATAGCCAAGTTCGCCAAAAGTGCCAGACACACATCCGCAGTAAAACCCGCATTACCTACCTGCTCATTTAAGAAGTCGGGTATTTTGGTGAATATGCGAAGCCTGTTGACGTCAACGTTAAAATAGTGTATATTTATAGTGATAAAGCGGTATAGTGTGACAAAGGCCTATCCTGTCTACCGAAATAGCTACCTTGCAGAGACCACACTGCCTCTTACTGTATAAAGCTTCTGGTAAGGATTATATGGTCATAAATCATTACGTGCCATCCGACTTAATATATACATAGTTTGTGAATCTGACGACTGACAGAATCAATAAGCCAGATAACATATGTAGGGAAGCGAAGCCAGAGCAAAACGCGGCTGTCTAAGACGAAAGGGACAGCAAATATAATTCGTACTGTCTTTCATTTTTCATTTACTTCTCTGCGCAATGCACATGCGAGATTACCCCTCTTATCTATATTTTCTCTATGGCCACACCTACTTAGTTCCTCATCAGCTATTACTCTTCTTATTTTTTTTCTCAATCGTTTGATTTATAGGTCATTATAATAGTTCTTTGATGGCATTGATTTACAAATATATTGTAAATGAATATTTGAGTTTATCACTATAAGTATAACACTATGTTTCGGTTTGACGGTGTCATCGAAGACGTTAACAGGCTTCGCACATTCACCAAAACTCCCGACTGGTCAAATGAGCAGGTCGGTAGGGGTGTCGACGGTAAAGTGGGGGTATACCCCATATAGGTAAAATAATTATTTTATCGCCTCTTTGGTGTAACGGTGCAGGTGTCGCCTGTTCAGGCCGTGAGCCGCGAGGGGTTCTGTGTTCTATCCCCAGGTCGGGCAACTATTATTAAATGTTATTCAGTGTATTCTGAGCATGCATTACATTGTCCGGGATTGGAATGTGCCCGAAGTGGCCATAGGCTTGCCAGCTATGACATCATGGGCCTCAGTATCTTGGCTAATCGTGGGTGTGCAAGTATATCTACTGGACTCACGAGTTATGGATGTAGCACACCTCTGCCTACCTCTTCGGGGATAATAGGCGTGAAGGTACTTTACTAGGTACTATAAAAATAGAAGTCGAGAGGTAATAGTATAAAGCAAAATCATTAATATAATATTATTATTTATTAAATTCATGAATCCATTAGACATTATTAAATAAATTGAATTGAGATGCACCTGGTGCCGTTCCCGTTGTCGTCGTAAACTAATTTAAAATTCTAAAATATTAATTTGCTTTTTTTTGCTGTGTTTATGTATAAAATATATTTTTAACCCTTAAATACTTATTGTATCAAAAACGAAACAGAAACCTTTACACGATTCAGAGCCCTTAAAATTTTTACTACGCATAATTTTGACTCATAACATAAACGAATAGTAGTTTCTGAACGAACGCGTAAAGCATTGTGATTGGTCCGCCATTTTATGATACGTTAATATGTCATTGTTCGCTGTCAGTTACAACTTTCAACAACAAGTGAATTTGGAAGTTTTCATCAGATGTTATTGAATGAATCTTGATGCTAATAATTTATATTAATAATTGATATAAATAAGATAAAAAAAATATTTTATCGTAGGTAAGTACTTTGATTGCATGACATCATAATATTTTACATTCGAAGCATTGCTTTTGCTTGTATCAAAAATGAGACATCATGCATTTGGGACTTTGACTTGTTTACATTTTCGCTTAGTTGCGGGCTTGAGCTTTTTATGTATTTTGTTTTAGAATGGAACGTAAAAGAATTGCCGATAAGGATATTGAAGATTATTTAAGCCAGTTAGAAGGTGGTTACTTATCCGACGACGGTAACGAAGTAGATGAAAAAGATTTTGAAGAAACTCCAACTACTGCAGAGCTGCGAGCGGTAATTGAAGATAGTGAGCAATTTGAACCTCAAGCCTATGTGCCAGACCCTCCTGTGATAGAAGATCCTCCTTTAATTGAAGACCCTGTGCCAGTTAAACACAATACTGGTAGTGGTAGCCAACCAATTCATGAAGCTGATATGCAAAGTCTTATATGGAAAAAGCAGTCACTTATATCCCAAGAAGATAATATTGTAATGATTTTCCTGCATCAATAATGACAGAAAGAAACTAGAAACGCCTTTTCAATTCTTCTATTGTTTCACTCCGGATTTCATCAGCAATATAATTGAAGAATCGAACAGATACTCCGTTCGAAAGCAACCAGATCGTCCTGATTGTGTAACTGACGTTGAAATGCGTAAATATATGGGGGTATTGATCGTCATGTCTGTGTACCAATACCCAAACGTTCGATCCTATTGGCATACTAAATTTGGCTTTCGGTCCATATCTGAAACTATGCCTGTAAACAGGTTTGAAAAAATAAGGCGCATAATTCATTTTAATAACAACGATAAGCACAAACCTATAAACGATCCCAATCACTATAAACTTCACAAGTTGCGTCCAGTCATAGATCATCTGAACGAAACATTTTCTAGCATACCGTGGGACCAACGTCTATCCATCGATGAGCAAATGTACGCTACTTAAATACGTCATTTCATGAAACAATATTTACCTTTGAAACCACATAAGTGGTGATTCAAATTGTTCATGCTTAGTTCCTTGTTGGGATATGCCTACAAATTCATTATATACTCAGGTAAGGACAATGAGCCCATGTTAGAAAATGAAACAGATGTAGGAACCGTTGGTAATGTCGTCATAAAACTAGCTCGAGCCATTCCAAAAAGAATGAATCACATTGTCTACTTTGACAATTTCTACACTTCTTTGTCACTCATTTAACATATGGCAAAACAAGACAGGTGTTTAGGAACTGTGCAGAGAAACCGTCTTGGAAAATCTTGCAAATTGCCTACAAAGCAACAAGTGATGGCAAAGTCTGTGGAGAGGGGATCTTATGAAGAATACGTGACCAGCTACAATGGAATTGAAATGTCTTCAGTGAGTTGGAAGTATGATAGACAAAGTGGCTTTGCTGTCTACTTATGTGGGCACTGAGCCTGTATCCACGATTGAGCGCTAAGATAAGGTTGAGAAGCGGAAGAAATTTATACAGTGTCCAAAGGTTGTGAAAGAATACAACGCACATATGGGCGGTGTAGATTTAATGGACTCGTACTTGGACAGATACAGAATCCGCATGAAAAGTACAAAGTGGTATATTAGTCTATTCCATCATCTTGACTTGACGGTTATAAATTCGTGGGTTTTATATAAGCAGGTTTGCTATAAAAAGAAGATAGCTGCGAAAGATATATAGAATTTAGCAGAGTTTAAAACAGAACTTGCAGATGTCCTATATAAATATAAAATCCACAACCAACCTGAAAGAGGTCGACCAAGTAGTAGTATTCTTAACGGTACTATAGAGAAAGCAGCTCCTAAGCGGAGGAATACCCTTCAGGTAGTGCCATCAACAGACATTATACACGATGGTACTCACCACAAACAAATACGCACGGATAATCGCATGCGGTGTATGATGCCAGGGTGTAAGCTGCCAAGCAGCATCAAATGTGAAGAACTTAGTTCTTCTGTGTTCAAAAAGAATTCTGACCGTTTTAACAAGTTGCACATTTAATTACTTATACCTAATAAATAATTCATTAGTTTACAAACATTTTTCGTTCTTCCTGAATATAGAAAACACCTTATCCAAAAACCAAAATCTCTTAAGGGCCGTGAATACTTGATTAGGTACTAAATGCATGTTGTATCAAAAGTGATACTATACGTTTTTTGATAAATATTTATGATAGTATTAAATAAATATTAATTTTACTATTTAAGGAATAAAATAATATGTAAAATAAGTACAAAACCTTTATGATTATATGAGGCAGGCTCCCTATTCGTAGTTTCATTTGAAATGTATTTATCTAAATCTCTGCGAAACCAATAGTTTCCTCCTCGATCGGTCCTAACACGTTTTCTAGGTTTTAGTCGTGCAGATCTTATATTATATATTTTCTTCTTTTACAGTTAATAATAACTATAAAAGAAGAAACTATTATCTATCTTTAGAGAAGTAAAACTGATTCCAAGTCGGTATTTGCAAACTAAGGGCTCTCTCATTTAAAACAAAACATCATGCAGAACATGCAACATTCCCTTCAAATAAAAAACAAATATAATATTATCTGTTTATTTCAAACACAAAATTAAAAGACTCCACAGTTAATCGGACCCAAAAGCATTTAGAAATCTATTCTTAGACTCCAAATTGTCGAGAGTTAGTTATGACAATATTAAACAAAACATAAAAAAAAGATATTACTAACAGCAATTCACTTAATAAAGTTTTTCCTAGATCCTACTTATAATACTTAAGATTCCATAGCGCACATGTTCAACATCAGACAGTGGATCCATCACAAAGATTTTATTACCTACAATAATAGGGTTATTCGAAACAAGAAATACTCTATTCCTGGAATTACTCTCCTCATCATATATCTTTGACAATGCATGATCTCCTCTCTAACAGTACAAGCCTAGACGCTGTGCTAGCTACACGTACCTCACTCAAGACAGATTTTATGACCTCAATCACTTGCATTCGTCATCTTGCAATCACCAGGCGACCTTTGTACATACGAACATAACGAAGTAACATTGACGATAGCACAACGCCTGTGTCCCCAAAAGTAACAGTTCACTCAAGTGCAACATCTAACGATTATTTCTCTTTACAATCCAGACATACGGTGGCGAAAATATGTAATATGATGTGTGCCAGCAAAGCAATTTACATGTGTCCTGTGGAGTGAAAGTTTCTTTATTACATGCATGCACGCAAATGAAAGATCTACATTTCAATCGTGATATTATAAAAAGTATTTTTTATAAACATAGTCGGTTTCTAATGTGTTAATATTTTTACAAATTATAATTTCATTGTTAATTGAATACCTAAACTTCTTTATCTATCATTTAAAGAACATTACCTAATATTTAAAGAACATTACACACATACATTAACTGGCATTAAAGTAACATGAGAGAGTGGCCAGCCTCAGGGAGGTTCACGAATTGCTTGAAGATTTTAAGGCTTGCATTTTCCATATAGGTTTAGCCCTAAACAGTACATATCTTTTGGCTTTAACAATCAGATGTGATTATTGGTATTTTTATACCATCCCATAATAAAGAAAGCAAATAACCCATTTAAAAGAAGCACTAGACTTATAAGCAGATAACAGTGAATGGTCAACAACAATGTTTGGCCTGTTATCAGACACTAATTAGCCACATTCTTCAACTCGGGTTTTGTCTTGTTTAATAAGAGATACTTAATTCGATTGTACCGCAATTTAAGTATTTGTTATGAAGTGAATTGCATTATAATCTAGGTATTTTAATGATCTTTGCAAATATGTACGTAGTAGTAGGATAAAATAACTGGTGGTTAAGACCGAGGGGGGGCATTGCCTCCCGACTTTACTGTCACAGGTGACAGTAAAGTCGGGCTTCAGTCAGCTTGTGCTGTGGAAGTGAGAGAACAGTACAGCTTCACCGGACTGCCGACTTCATACCGGGTAATGAGACTAGGTTTAAGATCGAAAAGGGAACTCTTCCGCAGATGGGAGTGATGCGTCCCGATAATAGAATGTTCATTTAATCACAGAGACCGCGGTGTCCTACGAATCTGAAGTCGCGGGGCATCTCTCGCGCAGCAGTTGAAACCGTGCCACCCTTTGAGGGGTGAGACATACATTTCCGACTGCTCGTTTACTCATTTAGGTAAAAAATGAAGACAATTAGTAATCAATATGGCGACTTTAGGGGTCCTCCAAAGCCAGCTTCTGTAACCAGGCTTATTAAAATGTACACTGCACCATAATTTCTAACATTGCACATAGACATTGATGTACTTGTGTCAGAATGTGCAATAACCGTGCCTATACGCAGCATTCCCCGTCAGTTTTGGCGAGCGCTATAAATTATTATTTGACCTACCTTACATAGTCTTAAAAGCTATCATTATGTCGGGGTAGCAACTGAATTCGTGATGAAACTAATTCGGCCCTGTGCAAATAGTCGTATAATAATTTTAATTTAGGTCAGGGTAGGAAGGTAAAAATATTAACGAGGTAACATAAGTGAAACGGAAGTTACTATTATTATACTTTCTCTGAGGCATGAATTATTAAATGTTTGCCTGAAGAATTGTAGTGGGTCTGCAAGTAACAAAGCCATTTCTAACAATGTTTATGAGTACTTGTATCTTTTCCCATCTAGACAGGAACCTGTACAACTCGAATATTCTTAAATACGCTAGGTTTGTGTTAAAATACAAACTACATACACACAATTTTTAATTAAATTCATAATCTAGAAACGCGTACTAGGCTAATGATGTTATGCTATATTAAAATAAAAGAAAATAACTTTTATGTTTATTGATGACGAATCAAATCTGTTGAAAATTCGGTGTCGACTAAAATACTTTGTTTACTTACATCAAGTGTAAATTTTTCCCCAAAAACTAACAATCATAATCATCAAGCACAATTGAAGACATCTCGATCAAGAAATATCAATAAACTATTATCTATGTTCTCTTTATATTATGAAAGGCAACTGGGGCGTCTGACATTTGGGACTTATTTACATTGGTGATTATATAACTAGCACTAACTACTACCAGAGACAAGTATTTGTGTATCGCACGTACTAAATGTCTGTGATCTTGTTGAGTGCCACTGCACATCTCATTACCCATGGTCTGATGAGAGCAAGTGCATCACAGATTTTTATCGTAACATCAAGTTGTTGATAACTTTACGATAAATTAAATGTCAGCATCGTCACCTTCCTCTATCTATACTGGTATTTTAAAGCTGAAGAGTTTGTTTATTTCATTGACTCTCAGGAAGTAGTGCTCTAATCTCGGGAACTAGTCCAATTTGAAAAAGTTAAATAGACCATTTATCGCTGAAGACAGGCTACGTATTACCATGCTACAGCCAGTGGTGAGTAACTTATACCAGTTCAAATATGACTAACGTAGTCCGAGGGTTTGTAAAGAATTTTGTAATGTATAAAATATAATTGTTTGTACAACATGTATGTAGTATAGTGCAGCTCCAAACAGTCTCCGGGATCTCATGAAAATCAAAACAATATTAATTATGTTACATTGCTATACTTGCACACTTCACCTACGAAAGTTAATCTCTTTTTGGAAGAAATCATACAACATTCAACCACCACGTTAAGTTCAACATAAATAAATTTTTCCTAAATTCACAATTTTGGCTATATTCATCATACCAAGTGAACTGTTACCATGTTTCAACCTCACATTATGTCGACACTAGTCTTGCATCTCCTCAGGTAGCTCGTGCGGGTTTATGATGCCCGGCACCGACAACTGCACCCTTCTCTTCTCATCCTGTGCCTGGGTCAATGCAAATTGCCGCTCCTCCAGATACAAATCACTGTCGTCTTCCCCGGTGTACTCCTGCAACATTTTCTTATTGTTAGCCTTTGATTTTGGTTTATTATATGGTATGAGATATTATTCTATGGCCTGGGTTTGGTTAACTTTTGTAAGACTGTTTGACTCTTGTCATGGGCTGTTGCAATCTTCCCTATTTTTCTCTCTTTGTATATTATATTTTATATTTATATATTTATTTACTAAGGGACATCAACAGTACAAGCATTAATACATTCATACAATAAAAATCAAAAACAATTCTGATGCATGCACTTTTACAGGTACCACAACGTTCACAATATGTCTAGTTAATAAAAAAAGCCAATAAGTAGACATTAACAATATATAATTAAAAATTTCAATAGAAATGAGGAATTAGTCAAGAACGTGATATTTTTTTGATCAATATAGGAATTAAATTAACACATAAAAGTTCAGCAAAAATTCAATAATAATACACAAATTACAGGAACATTAATTACAATAACAACACAAAATTATAAAAGAACCATTAATTAATTTATATGCCATCAACTTTCTCAATGACAACGAGTTTCACTATATATAAAGTATTATTTATTAAATTAAAAGATAAAAAAGAAGCTATTAAAGAAGTTATATATAATCTGAAACTAACACTGCAAATTAAATATTGATTGCAATCTTTTATAGATATTTATGTTTTGACAAACAAACCATTATAATTTATAGGAATGTGTTAAGCCATGTACAATGTAATCTAGAATATTCTGCTTTCATAGGTTTCATGGTTCAATGGCAACAGGCATAACAACAATATTAGATATTTATAAGGTACTAATATAATAAAGCTGAAGAGTATGTTTGTTTGCTTGTATGCGCTAATCTCAGGAACTACAGGTCAGTTTTGAAAAAAAAATTGCATTGGATAGCCTATTTATCTAGGAAGGCTATAGGCTATATATCATCACGGTAAGATCATTAGCAATGGAGTGAAGAATGTTCCAAATCGGGAGACTTTGCGTAACGGTCAAAGCTTCGCATAAATCATGTATGACAGGATTGTTCATCCTTAAAAGTTCTAAAAAAGAGTCGGCGATAGCATTACCATATACTATCTTTTAAGGTTAGCTCACTAGGACCTTATTATGCTAACCAAATTGGATCTAAAATACTGCAATACTTACTATACAATGTTCGAAGGTGTTTTTCGATATACGAAACATAATATTAATCCTTATCCAAATAAATACGTAATTCATCGTATTTAATTTAAAACTAAATTGCTCTTTACATCATCTGATTTCAATTAATATTATTAAGTAAAAACTCAACCATTAATAGAACTCGGAGGCATTTTTTTTCTTTTAACAGAAGACGGGAAAGTTCCACATGTCGGAAAAGAAATTGAAATTGATCGTGATTTTGGTGACAATGTTACCAACATTGAAGACATAATCTCCAAAACCTGCCCAGATGTAGACCATATAGAAAAGAAAGACCACCTGTTGATGTGTCAAAGGGCAATTGATTCACAGCTAGAAATAATAGTGTTGATGACATCAATAATATAGCACTGGGGAAACTTCCAGGAGATTGCAGAATAATATAACCTCTCACGGAGTTGAATTTTAGTTTCAAAGGAATTCAATTTCAGGTGAAGGTATCGATTACGATAACAATTAATAAGGCCCAGGGGCAAACATTTGAACACGTAGGTATTGATTTACGCCAAGTGTTTTTTGTACGGGCAACTACATGTTGCCCTATCGAGGACTGGTTCTGGTGAAAATCATTACATACTAACAAAACATAAAATAAAAGCAAAATTCAAAATAGTGTATGTAGAAATGTTAGGTATTTCAAAAGCACTACATTATTTAGTTTTTTTTTAGAGAACCTACAACCTGCATGAGTTATGATTATAAGACCCACTACTTACAAAACTATATAAATGAAAGTCGTGAGTTAAACTAAGCGTCGGCCCAAAATATTCTTCGTAGTCGTATAAGTCGTAGGCGTAAGCTAGTACAGTATAATAAACTGAACTGAACTTGAGATTAATATTTTCAGCAAAATAAAAATATAAATAATTCAAACAGCCACATTTACTGGAACACTAATAATCGCGTATGACGTTATGATTCGGTACAAAACGACGGTTAGTTCTAACTTGTCTAGGCAACCGAGCCGAAATTACATGAATGTGACTGTGTTTGGCTATATAACAATAGGAAACAAATGCCTACACCTTGTAGAAATATTTACGATAACAGTAATTTTAATCCGTTTTCTAGAAATATAGTCCACAACAGCTGTGCAAAGGTTTCCAGTTTTTTGATCCCATGCCTATTCAGGAATATTTGTCTATACCTATAGCAATATGTGAATGAATCAATTTATAATATATACTTACTCTTATTTGAACTAAGAAATCTCTTAGATGATCTTTGAAGGCCGGAATATCTTGGTCTAGGTTAAATAATCCTTGAACAGTGATTTTGATTTGATTGTCACTCAAATGAGGGAATGCAGTTTTGAGAAGGTTTGCCACATATTCCTGAAATATACACATTCGTTTTTATTAATATATCTTGTTGATATATATACATAAATACTTTTCCATGCACAAGTGGAAGTTGAGTTGGAAACATTTTTGATCATTATATTGAGATATCGTCATTACGAGAAATAATTTCTGCTATCCACTAACATATTGTTGCAGTGGAACTTGAAATTAATTACCTTTGTATTATTAATTAAAAATATATATTTTCTCATAACATGTGCAGAAATATTATAAAAGAATGAAGATAGCCATATAATATTGAGAATGTCCCAAGTGTATCTTTGAAACTATATAAAACATACAATTAAAAGAAAAAGTAAAGAGTATACCTGTATATATAAAGCATTGTCAGGGGTGCGACCGAGAGGTACTGTAACACGTCCAGTTTCAACCAGTGAGAAAATGTAAGCTAAAATGGTAGCATGCATAGTGAGACCAGCGTCATGTGACGTGTCTGTGACTACACTGAAGACATGTTCAAGTATATCACATAAGTATGTCTGGTAGAAGCTCTGGGCAGCCTGCGGATGTTGCTCCACATTTTGAAGTAGTCTATATAATATTTGCAGGCCCGTGTCTGCCACATTCCTCATAGTATGCTTAAATGCCCAAATAATGGAATCCAACACCAACTTAAACTGTGCTGGTGGTATACTTAGGAATGCTTTGAAACAATGAGTATTGACAGCCTGCAATAACAGGAAGAACTCTGTTCTGTGCTCAGGATACTCCTCAAAATCTTTATTAATCATTTCCAGGGTGCATTCAAATACAGCATCAAATATTTTGGGGACTTCAGATGTTATGTGTCCTCCTAGCTTATAGACAATTGCAGCCATACAAGATAAAACTTCGGGTTCTCTTGCTACTGGTACTCCTGTTCGCTGATAATCCAATAAGACAGCATCAAGCAGAGGTGGAATAAAGTTTTCTAAGACCATGTTATTGTCTGTAGAGCGAGAGACCCAACTTGCAATCAGCTTTAGTGTCTCTTTCTTAATTATTCTCATATCCTTAATAAGAGGTTGCTTTATAACAACAACCCCATTCAGTGAAATTGCTTGACTGATATTTTCAGACATAACTTTGTAAACATTTAACATGTCCAAATATATTCTGCCAAGTTGTACAACATATGGATGGCCTAGGGCCCTACAAGCCCTTACATTTGTCTTGAGGATACTTACAAGCTGTTTGACAGCTTCAGGATCTTTTAGAATATCAACATTGTGAGAAGCTTGGGATATAATGTCATCCCACACTTGATTTGGTAACAACATATATTTTTCAATCAATTGCTCCTGTGCAACCTGATCTATCTGAGCACTGATCATGTAACCGACAGCCTCATAAAATGTATGAACTTGCAGAGTTTGAAGATCACAGATGATAGAGCTAATTGTACTTAATATTTCTTCAATAAATGGACATGCTTCCCCCACCTGGGTGGTTACGAAGTGTCGGCGACATTTAAGTGCAATTTTTATAAAAGTGTCACATGCCATATCTTGTACACCGTCATGTGTTTCGTGCATGAATTCAAAAAGCTTGTTGACAACTGTTTTCAGAAATTTCCAATGTGCTCTCAGAAAGCGAGGGTATTGACCGACAACATACATAATGTTACTAGCAATTATAGCTTTATTGTCTTTACCCTTCTTTTGCTCACACAGTCCCAACAGTTCCTTGATGACAACAACAAGAAAGCGTTTCTCATCCTCCTCCATCATGGCTCCTGATATGGATCCAATAGCCCAACAGAGTGTGTTTAAATTCTTCCATGACCATTCAGAACCATTTACTTGGTTTTGTAATTTTTCTGTCATGATGCGTTCAGTGTCTTGATAGTCTAAATGTGTCAAGTACACCAATGTTTCCCTCATATTTTTATACAGACTAATTGAATCTGTATCCTTCATGAACTCCCTGACCACCTCACCATTTTCATTCTCGACAACTAAAACTTCCTCAGGTTTGGCCATTCTGGAAATCATAAGGTAGCGTACACTACTTAGTACATCTGCATATAAAGCTTTACGACCAACATTCTTCCCTAAACTGTACAAGCCCCCAGTATGAGAGCAGGGTGCAATCTTATACAAATCAGCAACTAAAGCATTCCAAAATTCTAAACAAATTTTAAAAATTTCAACTTCCTCAACTTCTGATATTAACACGAGATATCGAAGGGCATTCATTAGAGTATTGTTTAATCCTCTACGCTCTATGAGTTGACTATGTTCTCTTAAATAAGTACAAAGAAACATAGCAAGATTTTGTATAAAAATTTGTTCTTGGTCTCTGCCAGCTGCATATGCTTCTCGAATATTTGTGGTTGTTGGCAACATAACCTCCAATTCTTCCATAGTCTGCACTAAAAGAGCCACAAACTGTTCCTCATAGTTAGTAACGGTTACACCAGCAATCTCTGTTAAACAGCCAAGAGTAACATTCCTGAACATTGGTACATTTAAAAACTTGAAAATGAGAGTGCTTATTAATTTCATTTCAAAAATATATCCAAGCGGGATCCAGTTCAAGAATCTCAAAAGAGTATGAAGTGTTGCATCCACAAGAGGAGCGTTTTGAGAATTTTCAAGTACAAACTGACAAAGTGTAAAAATTTGACTGAATTCCGAGCACATTGTATCTTTGAGGTGCTTTGCCTTAGTTTGTGTTATTTGACCAGTACTAAACACAAATACTTCTTCGCTCAGAAGCTTCAAAATTACCATGTTGTTTTGGCACAAACTCTCATTAGTTTTTGATGCTCCTACAATGTCACTTATGAATGTCTCCCAATTATGAGGCCACTCTCTTTTAAGAACTTGAATTAGAATCATATTTAGTTTCTTTAAATAGACCTTATTGTTTTCCATAGTGACAGGGTCTGAAGAGCTTTTGATGATGAGACCAACAATATATTTTTTTATGCCTTCACATTGATTCCTTGGTAACACTTTCCATCGTGTTTTTATAACTTGTTCTAATATTTGTAAGGCATAGTATTTTGTCTCTTGATTCTGAGAATATTCAAGTATTGTATCAACCCGAGTCCAAGCATCAGGGTGTTCTTTGAGTGCTGTTAGGATTTCTTGAGCAACACGCTGTTGTTCTCCAACAGTTGAGTAAAAACATCCAACAATATTCTCAAGCAAATTGATGTCTAACTTTTGGTTGAAGTCTAACAGTTTAGAAGCCTGCTGCTCCAAAGTTGCCATGCTTGTTAAACTTATTTTAAGATTGATCCCTTTATAATAAGTTTAAATAATTAAATACGTTCATTCCTCGTCTGACAACACACTGAAAGAAACAAAGATATAATTAGATGATCCAAGCTATAACCTCTATCCATTGAAATAAATAATACATACAAATATAACAAAATTAATTCGTAATTATCACAAACTTAAAGTTCTGTATATTAAATACGAATATGGATAAATTGCTTGGTTATATTCCCACTTTTTATAGTGTAGAAATTATAGAGCAAGCACACACCCGTGCTATCAACAATGACATTCGCAATAGCTAACGCATTTGCTTTTAGGTCCCTAAAAGTTAATATTTTTGTACAAGAAATTGAATATATTCAAATAGCTTACCGTATAATAAAAATTGCGGCGCAATCGCTCAATTACACTGCTCTAGACACTAGCCCGTTGTTTTCGTCGTTTTCGTGATGCTTGAAACAGCTAGTGTAGATGTCGTTATGTCTATGCCCAAAACTAGAAGCTACTACAGTTTATACTTCATCTTCATCGAGTAAACCACAAACAAGATAATAAAGTTCATAAAATTATTTTAATAAATAGAGAAAATTCTATTTAGCAGATATTATGTTTAAATATAATCGAATTATACATTATTTTTTATTTTCTCCCTAAATTTTTAAAGATTTTAGATTCACTCGGCTCAGGCGGCGATTGGTAACCGAGCTCCACAGTTCCGAGCTTCGGGGTATCCCCCGCCCCCCCAAATTTAGGTGGTATTCACAACCGTATATGGCTTTTTCAGGTGTCTTATATGTTATGGAGTATTTTAAGGGCCATCTGAATATATAATATTTTGAGTATAATAGAACTATTTAATCCAATAATAGTCATTCAAATATTTTTTTACCTATCGAATTACTTCGAACTGGATGACGTCTGGTGTAATTATATTTTACTACTCTCTAGATATCCCTTCCTTAGAATTTAATTTTCGCAACCTAAACCTAACCTAACGCATACAGCTTCAATGAGCTTTGGATTAGATTTTCAAACTTTATCCTAGGAAATGGAAGAAAAAGACTTGGATGTCACGGAAAGTTTTAAAAAAACTTTTTAATTTATTTGGCTGAGCAAATTAAGAAAAGAATGAAGGTGGATGAAATGAATGAAATCAGCTTCAGTTTCCAAAATCAACGTTGGAAACAGATGAGTATTTGCATCCAAAGATACTTCTCAAATCACACCCAAATCAAAACAAATAGTGAATCACATTCATCGTACATATCTATGGCAACAAAAATGACATCGAGTTTGAGTGGCAACAATTGAGTAGTAAAACAAGGACTAGTACTTGTACTTCAGCCGACTTTTCTTACGTATATAACGATTTGGACGCAGCTAGATGTAAACGTTTCGAATATATCGCAAAATTAGTGTTTGTCACAGTTCTCATTTCAAACGCAAGTGTTGAACATGCTTCCTCCATCTATAATATAATCAAAAATAATCTACGGAATAAATTACCGATTGATATGTTGCAAAGCATAATGATGATTCTTTTAAAAATAATTAGGAATGGTGGATCATGCTACTAATGATCCATCTGCACATAACATTAACTCTATCTACTTGACACCTGTATCCGAGCCTGACACATTAAAAATAATTAGTAATCTTGAAAATACTAACCCAACATGTTATGACAATGTTCACACAAAGATTTTAAAAACATGTAGTAAAGAACTGGCCACACTTTTAACTCATGCAATAAACCTATCATTGACTGAAGGTAAATTTCCCACTCCACTCAAGTATTCAGTCATAAAACCAGTTCATTAAAGTTGACAAATGTGAGATGGGAAACTACAGGCAAGAATTATGTTTGGAAAAATTTGCAATTTCATCACTACCACAAATTTACTACAACATGAACAATTTAGCTCCAGAAAAAATAGACCTACAAGTCATGCTTGCTTCTCCCTATTAAAACAATATGTGAATCCGTAAATTCTAAAGCCCCCTTAGCCGCAATATTTTTAGACCTCAAAATGGCTGATGATTCACATGAAATTCTTCTGCATGTGCTCTAACTAATAAATGAAACTAAAGGTCGTAAATGATTGGATTAGGAGCTACCTCTCGAATCATCAACACTGTGTAGAAATCTGTGACGTAAAAGATAACTTTAGAAATATACATAGGTCGCCCTTCCTAATCAATTGATTTGGAGTGCTCCAAGACTCTATTTTAGGGCCTTTACTATTTCTAAGCTACATTAATTACTTACCACCATTATTAAACATGACTGTATTAATATTAAAATTAATAAAAAAAAAGATAAAAATACAAATTACCAACATGAAATAAACATTAGAGAGAACAACAAATTGGCTTAAGCACATGAATTTAACTGTAAATGCAATTATAACGAAAGTCATCCAATTCAATACACATAACGCTTCTCGGGATAATATCAGAATCTTGTACGAAAATAGCCCTATTGAAGAAGTAGATTTAACTAGGTTTTTAGGCATACAAATAGACCGCCATTGCACATGAAGGAACACATAGATAAACTTTGTATTAAAATTGAAGGATTCGTTTACGTTCTCAGAAATTTAAGAAAAACTGCATTAACTAATGCAGCGTTATTGGCACATCACGAATATGTGTCCTCCTTATTAAGGTATATGGCCGTATAATGTGGGGAAACTCTGTTGATATAATTAGAATTTTTCGGGCCCAAAAAAGAGTATCTATGTGGATCTCTATGTGGAGCCACCCTCTCAGATAATTGTAAGCCATTATTCCAGTCTTAACATACTCCCCCTTCCATGATTATACATATATAAAATGTGTATGTTTGTTCGAAACAATTTGCATATGTACTTTGAATTAAAGGACAAAAATTTAAATAGCTGTAGACATACAAATAAATTAATTGTACCAAAACAAAGGTTAAAGATGTGTAGCAGAAATGATTACTGTATGGCCGTGTCAATCTATAATAAACTGCCCAGGGATACAATAGGCCTACAATCCTCGCAGGCCCACCAGGCCAGTGAAGAAGACCCACGGACGGAGTAGACCTAAAAGAAACAAAGTTTAAAAAAAACTATTATTTAAATGGCTGCTAATTAAAATATATTATAGGATTATTTTTATATATAAATAAATACACCAATTCTATTCTTGTATTCTTGTAAAAATGCTACGTATCATCATCATCTTTCATCATTGTCAGCCCGTATCGGTCCACTGCTGGACATAGGCCTTTTTTTCTGTTGACGCGGGGAACGCACTTACGCGCCTTCACCGGCCCTGGGTGGGGTCCAGTGGTGTGTGGGACTCGCGGCACATGATAGTGCCGAATACCCACAACAACCACCGCGAGTGCCATGAGTGCCGCCCTTGGTGAGGTGCCCCGGAACAACAGATCTCCAGGGCATCTCGTCAGCCCCCTAAGGGACCAAATCCACCTCTACAGGTAGGGTCGCCCCGCACTGCAAGACAACCCCACCGACTTTGGGACAGTGCAATGGGGTGAGGTTGCCCCGTCCGCAAAAGTACCACCTCTTATTGCTTAGGTCTCCTCTTCCTATAAGAGGGGTACCGAGAGCGATTCCTCCTCCTGATCTTTAAGCCCCTCTTCTTATCAGAGGGGCGCAAAGATCCCCCTCGGTTCAATTTGCTTAGCCTTTGTTTACCCCAGGCTACTAAGCCCCACCGCCTCGACAAGGCTTGAACCATGGTGGGGACTGCCTCTTTCAATGAACGCCAAGACGATCGATCTCGCATCCATCCCGTACCGGCTCCTTCACGCAGTGAAGTGGTGAACGGTCGACCAACACTTCGTTTTAATCTGCGCGGCCTCCACTCGAGAAACTTATTGGTCCATTTGCCATCTGTTATTCTGAGTGTGTGACCAGCCTATTGCCACTTACTTCAGAGAGCTTGTTCGTCGCGTGACATCAGATACTTTAGTTAATAAATAAAAAGTAAAACAAAAAAAAAGAAATAGGTTTATTTGTGATAGTTATTACCTATGATTTCGTTACGAATTCTGTCGGACAGAGAAACACCTAACATAGCACAAACTCCCGCAAACTTGTGGATCAGTTTTAAACTAGGAGGCTATGTTTCGGCATTTGTTGAAGACTTTTGTTTTCAAGCTCTGCAGTTTAGGCGACGTTAGAAGGTCAGGAAGCTTCCGGAATGCTGCCCAACCCAACTGAATCCTTCTATAGGTTCCCTTCTCGAAGTCATATTACTACCTACCTAATTACAACAGGTGCCCGACTTGGGCCTATTCGTCTATGACTTCGAGAATAGCACCATCGACGTTGGTCGCCCTAGGGAGAACGTGTTCGTTGAACGTAACTTTTGTCTTGTCCAAGTTCATCCTATAGCCAATATGTCGGGAGGATTCGTTTAGGTTCTGCAACATTTCCTGCAAGCTCTCCAACGATTCGGCCAACACAACGATATTGTTTAAAGTCTTAAGGACATCCTCCAAAGGATTAGTGAATATTTATGGGGAAATAACATCCCCCTGCCGCACTCCTCCATGCAATTGGAATGGCCTTGTATGACCTCCCAGAATCAGAACAGACATAAAAGCAGCGTCATACAATGCTCTCAGCGCTTCGAAGTATCACCAATCGACCTGACATTGCTGTAAAGCTTACAGAACAGAACAGGTTTCGACGGAGTCAAAAGCTTCTTCATAGTCCACAAAGGCAAGGCGGCTTGTATTCATGTGTCTTTTTCTTTTTTTTTTCTACAACTTGCCTTATGGTGAAAATGTGGTCCTTGGTGCTAAATCCTCTGCAAAACTCAGCCTGTTGTCTGGAATTCGTCGAGCTTTGTGGTGAGACGATGCGTCAACGCTCTTGAGAATAATATGGTAAGTATGGCCAAGAAGTGAAATGTGTATGTAATTTTCAAGAAATGATTTATCACCCTTCTTAAAAATAAAACAACGTCACTTCCAAGCCATGCCTTGGGAAGCACGCCCCGCGGAAGGGCAAAATTAAAATTCCTTTTTAGCTCGCTTAATACAGGTTCGCTTCCTGCTCTAAGATGAGAAGCTCGACTGTAATTCCATCCCTCCCCGAAGCTTTTCCCCCCTTAAGCCAAGCAAGAGCACTCCCATTCAAGCTGACGTCCAGCAGATCGCCTGACAAATGTCGTGTTAGGCTCGCACACGGACGTTGCTTAGGATATCGGAATGAGGAGCGTGCGACGTATACAACTTGCTATAGAAAGCTTCAATCTCAGATAAGATCCCAGGCTTAGAAGAAACGGTAGCCCCAGAATCCCTCGTCCCTCTATTCTTCTCAATCGCTTCGATAACCCGTTGCGTATTTGGGCTGCGAAGGTCTCGGCTTATTAATTTACGGACTCGCTATAAAAGAAGCTTGGCATCGGCAGACGTAACGTCTTCTTGTGCTCTGCGTTCCCTCGTGGGTCTAAGCGTCTCATCTGAGAAAACTCCCAGCTTTCCTGCTCGTATACTTACTCCTTAAAATATCCTTCACCTACGTCCCGCATGCAATCTATCACGCTACTCATGGCCTTGTCAATTTCCATTGTAGTTTTCGACACACGAGGGCTGAATGATAACTGGCCGAAACGACGTACTTAATAGAACACGAAATTTAAATTTATTCGAAGTGATAGAATTTGTGGGACCTAGAACTTTCTCTGTCGTAAATTTTCTCAACAATGGAAAGAAACGAAATTCGTGCCGTGATAAAGTGTTACGTTTTAAAAGGGAAAACAACAGCTCAGATTAAAGTCAAGCAAGACAGTGTTAAGGTAATACTGCTCCTGTGTTGAGTACGATTCACACCTGGGCATCTGATTTTAAACGAGGGAGACAGAGCGCGAAGACGCCAACAGGTCTGGCTGTCCAAATGATTGACATCATTTGGACAGCCAGACCTGTTATATAATCGAATCCGGACACGATCAAAAAGATTCAAAAAATCTTTTTGAATGATCGGCGGTTAAAATTGCGGCAGATAGCAGAGATGGTAAGCATTTCTCTGAACGCGTTTTTAACATTTTACATTTTTTAACTTGCGAATAGAAAAGCTTTGCGCTCGATGGGTGTCGTGCTTGCTCTCTGTTAACCAAAAGCAACGTCGAGTACATGATTCCTCGGAATATTTGGCGCTGTTTAAGCGTGATACTAACGAGTTTTCGCGGCGTTATGCGACAGTAGATGGAACATGGATACATCATTATATTCCTGAAACGAAAGAACAATCTAAGCAGTGGACTGAGAACGGAAAACCTCCGCCGAAAAAAGCAAAAACGGTTTTGTCGGCCGGCAAAGTGATGGCGACTGCTTTTTGGGATGTTCGTGGGATTATTTGCAAAGACTGAAAACAATAAATGGAGAGTACTATGCAAGCTTGCTGCAAGAAAAAATCCGAAAGAAACGGCCTTATTTAGCCAAAAAGTAAGTTTTATTCCACCACGACAACACACCTGTGCCCTCGTCAAGGGTTGCAGTTGCCAAACTCCATCAATTGTGCACCAAATTGTTACCGCTTCCCCTCTATTCCCCAGATCTGGTCCCGTGCGACTTCCACTTTTTCCCGAAAATCAAGAAATGGTTAGGTGGAAAAGATTATCATCAAATGATGAAGTCATTATCGCCGTAGGCGAATATTTTGAGGGGTAGAGGAAACATTTTATCAAACTGGTGTAACATTGTGCAATGGAGATGCGCTGGACTAAATGCATCGATGTAGAAGGAAACTTTGTTGAAAAATAAAATTGTTTTAAATGGATTATTAAAAGTGTTCTTGTCGTTTCGGATAATTATCAATCATCCCTCGTATCGGTTTTTTAATTCCAGTTGTAATTTTGCAGAACCTACCGGACACGCTCGCGTCAGTAGCCTATATTCAGAGAGCCTCTAACCAATCGGTGAACACTTCCGGTTTTAAACCTATTGATCACGGCGACATCCCTAAATATATGCCTTCGGTCAGTCATAATAAAGTCAATCTCGTTCCTAGTCACAGTATCGGGGCTCTGCCATGTCCACTTCCTGCGGGGCTTCTTCTTCAAATAGGAATTCATTAAGAAGAGGCCCTCTCGAGGAAGTTTACCAGCATTTGCCCCCTTCCGACTACATGTGGTCCCAGACTTGATACGACACGATTCCGTGCTTCTTGAGCATTAAAGTCCCCCATAACAACATTGAAGTGGGCCTTACAGGTACTTGGAGACATCTTCATAGGTTGTCTCCATGTCGTCATCGGAATGTGTCGAGATTGGTGCGTATACTTGTATCACTTTAAGGCCATACCTCTTATTGAGTTTAAGTATGAGATACGCCAGCCTGCCGGACACACTAGTGATTTCGACGATGTTGCCTACGAGGGACTTATTCACGAGTAATCCGCCGCCTTGTGATGGAGTGTCGCCTTCCCTGAAGTGGAATAGGTGACCCGGTAGCAGAGTTATGGTATTCTCGCCTTGTCTTTGGACTTCACACAAACCCCAGAACTTGCCATCGGATTTTTCATAGTTCCACCTCCAGCTCAACCAAGTGGTTATCTAGTCTGAGCGTTCGTTCGTTATACGTAGCCAGGTCATATCGGTGGTAGCGATACGTAGCCCGGAGATTCTTAGCGCCCCTTGTTCGACCGTTACCGTGGCCAGGACTAGTGGAACTACCGGGAACTAGGGGCCGAATTCTACTGCTGTCGTCCAGTGGGGGTTAATGCTCATAATTGACACGCTGAGCAGGCGGTTTGGCAATCGTAGATTAGGTTTCAGACCGGTACCACTGCTGCCCGTCGCCGATATGATTGATGGTGTCGCCATCAGTCGACGCGAGCGCCGTCCGGTGCTCCCGTCTATTTCACTGTCACTATGAAATAGACGGGACACCAAAACACCAGCCCGCTGGAGCATCTTTATTGTTAAGTGACTAGTGCCCTTTGGCTCTGACGTCATGCTGGGCTTATATTTATATATGATACAGACTCTTCAGAAGAAATTGATATAGTTTATAACGTGTTACACGGTTATTTATGAAAAAAAAACGAAAAGTTACAACATTTAAAAAAACTTACCCCAATTTAGAGA
Source organism: Eumaeus atala (assembly GCA_017140195.1). Classification (NCBI taxonomy): domain Eukaryota; kingdom Metazoa; phylum Arthropoda; class Insecta; order Lepidoptera; family Lycaenidae; genus Eumaeus; species Eumaeus atala. Next base: position 26,613 of record JAFELO010002209.1, read on the forward strand.
ACCCTTTGCCATGTAAATTTGTTTGAAGTGCTAATGTCAAAAATCCATAAAAAAAGAATGAAGAGATCGACAGAATATGCAACAGGGTTTTAACCTGCTCCTTTTTCCAATCCAATTTAAAAAAATAGAAGTCAAAGCAGAGAATGGAAAGTTAAAAGCTTTGTTAAGAAAGAAACAAACACGAAGTTTATGAAAATAGAATTTAATATTCGATCCGAAATCCGCACCGCAGATTATTAATAGATAGGCTAAATTTTAATTTGGTACTTATGATTGGATGTCACAATTTCATTTTAACATACCTAGTTGCCTATGTACCTAATACAATGAACAGGAAAAGGAATATCTCCTACATCAAACCAGAAGACCCGAATTTTTTAAAAGTTCTTAAAAAACAAGTAGGTTATGATGATTCTAACCATAAGTTTGATGAATTGGAAAACGATTTTGTAGATGATGAAGACAGTGAACTGCCTCAAGTTGTGGTACTGAAAAAGGGCGACCTAACAGCCGAGGAAGCAGAGCAAGAAAAGTTAAAAATCGAAAAAGCAGAATCTGAAGTGAAGGCAGACCTAAGTCAGAAAATAATATTTAAATGCAAAACCAAAACAACAGAAACGTCGACGAGTCGGCAAATTAAATCTAACGAACCAACAACAAATAATAATAAGCAGCTGTTATCTTTTGCAGATGAAGAATCTGAAGAAGATAGTTGACAATTTGAGTTATAGTGAATTAATTACTATAGTATATAAAACTATAAACTTCCTCTTGATTCAAGGTTTTGTTTACTTGGTATACTTTTCAGCACTAAAGCTTTTGCAAATATCTATTTTGTTTATTAAATTCATTATAACACAAGGAGTTGGCTGACAAGGGTTGAGAATGGTATTACAGTATAGGCTAAAAGTTTTGTAGTTCTTAAGTGAATGTTAACCCTGAAATAACAGGTGGATGTACTTAATGAAGTTCTTTTTTTTTATAGCATAAGTAGACAACGAGAAATCGGACCCCCCCCCTCCCCCTAGGACTAGGACTACTGACGCCCATGGACATTGGTGTGATTGTGACGCAGATGCGTTGCTCTCCTATTATCCCCCCCCCCCTGGGCCACCGACACAAACCGCACTAAACTCGACAGTGACGCTGTCAGTTTATGCCGATATAAAGTGAGCGAGAGGTACTTCCCCGGTTCTGCCACATGGCACTACTTCTTCCTAAAATTACATAATACTAATTACAATACAGATCTATACATAAATGGTTTCCCAGAGTCTAATCCACACAAAATGATCTAGAACACTACATACTGGTACGCAAGAGACTGCCCAGGCAGTATTTGTACCAGTATTGGTTAATAGAGAAGGAAACACAACTTCCTAACACTACAATTTTTGTCTATCCAACCTTGCATGCATGGAATAAAAGCCAGTGAAAGAGACACAGCAAACCAAATATATGGTCTCTTTTGGCTTAGACACACAATTTAGGCTAACATACTTTCTCTATTTATGTTACTCTCAAGTATTTGTCAGCATTGGAGCCAAATTGGGCAGACATCTCCAGCTGGCATGGCAATATATAGTGACAGTTATGCTATTGCATTTTGTGAGGTTTGTAAGCAGCATTGGGGGGAAAGAGCACAATGTAATTTCATGACAACTACAATGGGATGTCTATGAGCATTCATAGTCATGAAAAGTTTTGATTTTGATAAAATCAACAAAAATGCTTGTCTTGTCTAGGGGTACCTATATACTATAAACATATAAATATATAGTGTATTGTGAGTGCGCGTGTGTGTGCGTGTGTGTGTGTGTGTGTGTGTGTGTGTGTGTGTGTGTGTGTGTGTGTGTGTGTGTGTGTGTGTGTGTGTGTATACACACAACTAAAGATCTTACCACAATTCAATAAATCTTCAGCTTTTTAATGTTTATTTGTAAAAGAGATACTTTACCATATATCTTATCTAGACACGGTATACCCAAACCATATGTCCTAAACAAAAACGTATGGAAAAAAAATTCAAACACATTACAATATGTAATTATCTTATTTCTGTTTTTTTACGTAGTTTGCTCCGTGAGCCATTTGCTAGGTGCAGTGTTTCATTACGGCAATACATTTGGGTTGCTTCTATATCATTCTCATATTCAAGTAATTTTCGTAACAGAAATTTTCTTTCATCTTTAACAATTTGTATGTTCTCTTGAATTTTTGCTACTTCATCGCATAATGCAGCATTTTCCTAAAATAAGAATACCACATTTACAGTTGACTCATGACATCAAATCATTCAGATTTTAAATTAATTAAAAATGACTTAATATATATCAACAATATAAATTTTATTACTTACTGAACTTGGTATATATTTTATACACATTATTTGTAATTGGATGTATGAGTACAGGTTTTAAATGTGTTCATTAAAAATATTAATAATAAAAATCATAAAGTTCCAAGTGGAGGGAATATATATAGTCACATGACTAAATATATATATAATGTGTGGAAGGAAGGAAAAGGAAGTAAAAGATGTATGCCATGGTCGAATGCTTATCCCATTATCATTATCCTTTATTGGACCACTGCTGGACATAGCCTCTTTCAGTGAATGCCAAGTTGACTAATCTCCTGCTATTTCTATCCATTCCAGCTACAGTACAGGGATGATCTTCACATTAGGTGAATATGCACAATTGTGTGTGCATTCAATAAACATGAGTTAAATTATTTATTAAAATATGTGCTATGTAATAAATAACTAAGCTATTTACTTTAAAAAAGAAGAAAAATTGTTTTAACTTTGTAGTCAGAAGAATACTCCTGGTATGTGTAAATATCACCTTTATGCTTACCAGAATTAAATGTTTTACTCGTAATTTCATAAATTTATATTTTTTTCGATACAGCTTATTGTGATTATCAGCATGGATACTATTATTCATTACCAGTTTTATAGTCGAAAGTAAAGCAATAATGATATACAAATCCTTACAGTTTCACCTACAAAACAAGAGGTAATAATTATTTGTTCTATTAAATATTTTGAGGACAATATTATCTCTTGTAAGATAAGGCCATTTACAACAAAAAATCAATATACTTTTCAGCGGTAAACGCTTGTAAGTTAAGGTGGAAATGTAATCTCTTTACCTCTTAGGTTAGTAACTGAAGTTTACTTCGTATCCTGAAGAATCAAGGAAAACACCGACCGTGTGCTAAATATTTAGAATAAGTCAATAAATTTATTTTGGCACTGACTTTTTGTATAAATTGATTAATATATTGCTCAATACGTCTATATGGTTTATGATATTAATATAGTTTATGATGATATTGACTATTGAGGCGACAAGAAAACAAACTGTCAGGAGTTTAACTCAACTTTCAACAGTCAAGTCATCAAGTGTCAACTTTCAGTTGCTTGATTCTTTACGATAGATTCATTTTTAGTATGTAGGCACATTCATTATTACAATTATTAAAACCCGTGTGCCTTTCATCATCTGATGAATACATACATAATATAGATAAATTCATTAATTCCATTCATTCAATAATTTTCATGTTCCCTTAGATCATTTAATACTGATGTAAGTGCAACCCGCATGCGAGATTACATAGACAAAAATAATAGTGTATTTCTTATATTCCCTCTCGATTAACCAAGACTCTCGCATACTGGTCATGTCTTCGCACTCTTCCCGTTGCCGGGTCGAGGGGGGTCCAGACCGGAGCTTAGCTCCCTACTGTGTGTGTTGTTGATGTGTTTGTTCGAGCCTCGTCAATACGAGGCTGTGGTCGATGCGAGGTCG
>JAFELO010002210.1:0-15467 GCA_017140195.1 Eumaeus atala
CTGCTGGGGCTCCGTCCTATTCCTATCAATCTGCCGGATAAGGATTACGTTTCTGCCGCAGCAAACCGTGCAGTGATCACAGTTTAGTCAATGCAAAATGTAACTTACCAGGGGATTGGGGTGGTTGCGCCGGCTGAGCGGTGGGTATCGTCGCCGTCCGCGCGCCCTGCTGCTGCAGCCATTGGACCTGGACAGTATTGCAGCTTATAAGACGTGGACCAACATCACGATGACACGGAGCTAAGTCTGTAAGGGCGTTAAACATGACACCACACGGGAGCGGCGCCGCCGGTGGCAGTGGCGCGGAGTCGTGTGAAAACACACTAAGAGCATAGATTCTATTTGATTTCAGAGGATCGTAATAAAGTTATTGTTTCGTTGCAGTCGAGTCGGGCAGATCGTTCGCAATACATTTGAAGAAGTACAACTAGAACGGCTGTATTGCCTTATTAGGCATTATTATATATTTGTATGCTGTAATATATTGCTTATAAAGCTCATTAAATGTACATCAAGGGAACGGGTGAACGCGCAACAATGATCTGTGGTTAAAGGGATATAAAGGGGTCATCTGTCGATGTATATTCCAACTGCACTACAGGTGCGCCGGTTTCCTATAAATTGTATTGCTTGTACACTTATTTGTCACCTTAAGAGAAACCACAAGGGAATGAAATCGACGATCCCTATCACACCTGGACCAGGATGTCTTTTTTGTGACGTCACACAGACGATAAGTTAATCATAACATATAAAGTACTTACCTCAAACGTTTTACTGGAGTTATTCATGTTTGATATACCCTGTGCAAGCGAATTAAAACGAATAAAGGTTACAAATTCGGAGTTCAAGTTTTGTACCAGAAATTAAACCTCTCTAATGTGCAGTGGCATGGTGCATTGCAGCCAAAAGGGGGCGGCACGACCTAGGATGTACATCTCGCTTTTTTTTTAAATTAAATTATTGCAACACTTTCACAAAATATTCACAAAACTTTTTACATGGTTGACTGAGAAAAAGAAAACAGTTTTCTTAGATCTATAATATATACGAAAAAAAAAAGAAAAGTTTATATTTAAGTTTGGCCAAATTACACACTTACCAAATACACTTTCTACCAAAATTGGCTCAGTAGTTCCAATGCCTATCGCGGATAAACATGATTTTTTTTTTATATACAATGAATGCTATATTGGATTTGTAAATTACATACATCAAACATACACATTATACACACATGTGCACACACACCTACATAAACACACGTGCACATACTTATGGTGCTCAATATTGGATGCATGCAATAGCATTCAATTTAAAGCAAGTTAAGCATATGTTTTTTGCGCTTGGAAACAAATATAATTTTATCTGGTTCCTGATCTAGGCAAGGTATTTAGGAAGTATGGATTTCTTTTTTCTAACGTTCGATCTGCATAGTAGTTGCCTACTCTGGGTACCTCAAACTTTCCTGTGGATACAGATCTAGTTCCATTTGTATGATTTACTAGTGAGTATTGGCCGTGACTTCTATGGCTGTTTACCAAAATTAGGTATTTATGTTCCATGCCGACGGTAAGTATGTTACATATTTTAAATAGTTTATAGTAGTAATCTTTACAGCTGTTTTTAGTTTTTTTTATTGATAATTAATTTTAGGAATCTTACTAGGCTTACATAACACCTTAAACGTGGGTTTCATGCGACTCTTTGGAGGGGAGGGGTGAAGGAGAGCAATACATCTGCATATCAATGCTAATGCCAATGGGCGTAGGAAAACATCACTAGGCACCGTCTGCTCGTTACCACCTTATACTATAAAAACTGGTTGTCTGTAAATCTGTTTATAGACTATATAATTTTACATGATAATGGATCTGTGCATCCACGAGACAACGCGTAGAACGGGTGAATGAAGTGACCTCACACTTGTTCATGCACGCAGCGAGCGTCAACGATCTACAAGACGTTATCACGTCAAAAAGAAACACGCAGTCACCGGAACTGCCGATGACAGAGAAAACTAAAAACTACCAAATGACAATGACGTGTATTTAGTAGCACACACTGGGAAATGGGATACAACCACCATTGATTATATTGTTGTCTAAAAACATCGTACGAAACGTAACACCATCGCCGACCGAGTCACTCACAGCCTTTGTTCATCTGTGGCGCAGCAAGTTAATCTATATATATTGTGTAAATCGCCGTACTGCATTCTTCAATGTAGCGACTGCCGTTTAGCTACTTTAAATAACTCGGTATTAGGCCGATGACCGATACAAGTATATTATAAATTAGGATAATTTTTTTGAGTGCAAATAAAAAATAACCTAACCACGACAGTTTAGTTAATTTCCGACCCTCTCTAGACATCTCTTTTTATTTATCTGTATTCGATTATCGACGTCATAGTTGTTGTCATGTCAAGCAATGCCACGAGTGTTAAAATTATGATGCGGATAATAATCCACATTAATTCAATAAGACTAGACTTTTCGAATAACGTATAAAGCCGAATACTTTCTGGTGGATTTTCACTCAGCCGTATTCAATCCTGCTAATCGTTCGCCATTAAACGAAGCAGCTTTTTTTTAAAGCGGCTAGCCGTAATGAAATTGCCGTTAGACAAACCGACTGCGATATATACTTCAGAACGGTGGTAGTCACATAACATTCGAAGTTCAGTCTGTTCGCTCATTGCCTACGCCGGGGCTTCCCGAACAATGCGTCGCGAAGAGTTGTCATTGGCGCCGCGAGGCATCCACCGAAAAAAAAACTTATCATTCGCGCTGCCAGCAATCGAAGACGTGTAATGCACCAAAAACTCGAGTTAATTTGCCTTCCAACAAAGAAAGGCCCCATTTCTTATAATTCATGTCCCACATTAAAACGCTACCAGCCACCCATGGCACTGTATTTCCACTTTCTCTCTTTGATCACGTACAACGTTTTGTATGTACCTTTTTAACAGGAGGACAAACGAGCGATCGGAAGCATTTGGTGACCACAGAGAACCATTAACATCTGCACATGGAGACGAGTTGTTCTCCTCCTCCCTCACCCCTCCCCCCAATAGCGACCAATAGAAGACTCACAAGCCGCACGTAACGCGACAATATTGGTATCACTTTTAAAGCGATATGTGAGATCCACGGTCATGTCGGCCACGTTCGCATGCAATGCAGCTTGGCAACACTTCGTAGTACCTAGCTGAGCAATATTAGGTCTATCTCAAATATAGTATTTTCTTATCGGGCGATATTCTTATAAGCGAGAGCTTTAACCTAATCTCAACAACATAATTAAATTAAATCTTAACTTTTGGTGGTATTTTGATTACTTTTTGTAATTACTGTATTTTCGGTGGGTCGGTGGGGGCGTATTGAAGTTGTTTCTAGTAGTTAAGGGCTCATCGAGCAGGTACAGCTGGTAAGTTTCGCAAACTTAAACGGGAAGTCCGTCCAAGGCAATAAAAGAATCCCCCAGTCCACAATTAAGCTTGAACTCTAATGAAATTCTTGTCGTCACGAATTCCGTTAAAATTGTCGTAGTGTTGTGTGTTTTTATATTTTTGAGACCTGGAAGATAGCAACATGACGACAATATGATTGAATACACGTTGCGTAATAATACACGCGTGGAAGATGGCGCGTTAACACCATCGACACATAACATTAAATCGTATATTTTGATACATAAGAATGGTGTAATGTATTTACGAAAAATCTTGCACAAGCCTAGCTCAGACTGTCAACTGTCAATCTATATCTTTTAATGGACGGGTAGTGAACGAATGGTGATACCCTTGATAGCAATCATTTTTGTGTGACAGTTATCATAATCAAGCTTAAAATGACATAAATTCGCATAACATGACGTGCTTCAGTTGGACGCCATCGACCTGTCGACCGCGACACACAGTCGAGTCGATTGTGCAAGTATAGTGATACTGATTAATTTAAAATTTCAAAATATACGCAATTAGCAGACCGAACAAAGTTTCGTGGGTAAAAACGATCTTAGCTCCAATGAAATTGGGCGCCCTCAGTATGCAGCCTAATGTTCTAACATTAGTTTTCCTTAATGATAACAGTGTTGTCCTAGTCGCAACTTCGGCGAAGGCGGCCATCTCTGACATATTGTAGTGAACAAGTGTGCGCAAGCGCAAGTTCACTCCCTGTTCCCTCATTCTTCTATCCCGATGGGATGGCAATCCGACATGACAGGTGAGAAATCAGGCGTAGGACCGATGGTTTAACGTGCTCTCCGAAAGCAATGAGGTTTAAAACCGCCAATTTACTGACTACGAAATGTTATTTGAAATACAAAAACGCTAATAATACTTTAATCCGACCCGAGACACGAACCTAAGGCCTCATGACTGTGGTTAAACCTGCCCACCACTAGACTACGAGGCCGTCATTTCCTTGATAGAAGAGGTAACACTATTTATCCTCGAATTGTAACAGTAGGTTATGAATACTAGTAGTAGTTCAATCATACTGTATGAGCAGTTTTTAATTAATTCAGCAAAGCAAATAAGTATTTATGAAGGTTGTTAGTGTAGCAAGCAGCACCATAAAGTTTCTCATTATAATGAATTGTATAATGAAAGAGAGAAAATGTGCATTTTTCACAATTATCTTTATTAAACAAGAAATGGACAACAAATACATAATAAAGCAACATCAAATGGAGTAACAAAAACGTGAATTACACTAAAAAAGGCAACTAAAATATTTTACTTACTATAAAATGATCTCACTTTTTTGTGGGTTTTTACTCCATCATTATAAAATATATATATTGATGTTGATGTTGATGCGAGTAGCAGGAGATCGGTCGTCTTGGCGTTCATTGAGATGATAATAATGATGATTGTAGAAGTAAAAACCCACATATGTTATATTGATATGGTAGAAATAAGAACCCACGAAAAAGCGTGTACAGTAAATATGAAAATAATTTGAGCAACAAAGACATGCAATTGCACGAATGAAAAAAGAAAGAAACATGAATGTAAAGGGCACTTTGAGCTCACACTCTAGGGGCAGCCTGCATAAGCTATGTATTATTCAGCGTTCTACCTGTTGCTGCTGACTGAGACTGGGCGGCAGCTGGCTCCGGATGAAGGTGACGCTCTGAGGTGCAGGAGAGGGGGCTCCGGGAGACGCCGGCACTATACCCGGCTGCTGGAACACATCAAAACGAAATGTGTTCGATTATATATTTTTACTGTATTTTTTAATAAAAATAGAGTATTCTATTCCTTGTTGGCCCTCCAATAGGGGGGCGACCGAGAGAAATAGGATTGACGCCCATAGTTATACATATTTGCCTTGCGATCCTTTTCTTCTCCCATCCAATGGGCTACCAGCTACTCACAAACAGTACGAAACGCGACGCTATGCCTCCGCGGTCGTGCCTTCCCTTTTCGGCTGCAATGCAGCATGGCACTACCTCTCTCTAAACTACAAATGTTTATGTGGCACATTTAGGCCACTAGCTGGCGTCACCATCTACTCTTTATACTAATTGGAAAGAACTTATTTTTACATTCAACAAGGAAATATTAATGTACTACATACATTTTCACAGCAATACTTTTCCCTCCAAATGGTTGACAAGGGACTGGGGAGGGAGGTGTAAGCATTTTTCACTTCTATGGGTTTGCATCGATACAAATTTTTAGAAAATATATTTCAAATAATAAATTTTTTTGTAATGTTTCAACTTATTATAATATGTAAATTTCTATTAGCATTATTACCCGAAAAGTGCACATAGCAAGCACTAGATGGCATAGCTGTCTAGACTCAAGGTTATATAATAAAATTCAATTCATTGAAGATAATCTACATTAGTGTAGTGGAGAATCACTTGTCTTGGAAAATTCAAAGATTGAAATGATAAGGGACGAGGGTGATAAGTTTAAAACAAGAAAGTACCTGCTGCTGTGCTAGAGCCGCTGCTCGCTGTATGTTGAGTTGTCTACGCTTCTGCAGTTGTGCCACAAATATCGCGCGTTGCTGAGGGTCCATCTGCTGCAGATGTGCGTGCGTCTGTGCGTCCAAGTGGATGAGCTGTCTGCCACCAGCGCCGGCCGACCACGACACCTGCAATACCTTAACAATGAGGATAATAGGAGAGATGAAGATAAATGTTTAAGTTATAGTTAATTAATAGATTATACAGTAATGTGGTGTTACAATTATTCTCTAAGAAATTTCATAAGAAATTCATTCATCTCACAGCAATATAGGATTATTACAGTAAAGCGACTTTTACGGATTTTATCGCGGTTTATTAAGTTATTTACGTAGCCCGACGTTTCAGAAGCTTTACAGCAACCATGCTCACGGGTGGACTGAGATGACAGATGTCCTAATGTACCAAGTTTTTAAAAGAATTATAATTTTAGTTGTTCCGATTAACGCAAACAGTACTTATTTTAATAAATACCCGTGACCATGGTTGCTGTAAAGTTTCTGAAACGTCGGGCTGCATAAATAATTTAATAAACCTCAATAAAATCCGTAAAGTAGTTTTATTGTAATGTCGAACATTCGCGTAAACTTAAGACATCGATATAGGATTAATAACAAGTGAAAACTTTTCATTCCATACAGATAAAGGAAAATAATTTTCAAATTACACATTATTTTCCAATTTTTACTTCACATTTCTGTGAAAAAGGAATATTTCAATGTATTTGTTAATATAATTGTTACACCTCAATACCAAAAGTGTTAGAAAATTGACACACTGAAAGTGAAGGGATTATAGACTAAACAAATTATGGTCATTGCATGCAGTAAACCTTATCAATATTTAAAATTGACAAGGCATGTGCAAGAGATAGATGGAGTTAAAAAAAGAAAAACTATTACACAACACAACAATCAAATGAGAAATGTTGATCTTACCCTGGGTCCAACAGTTCCAGGCTGGCCAATTTGCTGTCTCTGCTGTAAGTATTGCTGCTGTTGCCAGGACACATTCTGACCACCTTGCTGCAGTATCTGCTGGCCTCCAGGTGACACTAGTTGTTGGCCACCACTATGTGTTATTATCTGTTGTATATTGCCACCAGATATTTGAGAGGTTGGCTGCGGTGATTGGGGTACTTGGGAGAGAACTTGTTGATTTTGCCCCACAGATTGCCCAATTATTTGTTGGCCTGATTGTGTAACTAGTTGCTGTGAAGATTGAGCTTGAATGACAACTTGGTGCTGTTGGCCTTGCTGAGTGATCACATGCTGGCCGCTTTGTGACAAAACTTGTTGCCCACCTTGAGTGATAATTTGTTGGCCACTCTGATTAACAATCTGACCACCTTGATGAACTATCTGACTCTGAGATACCAACTGTTGTCCTCCTTGAAGGGTGACTTGCTGGTTTCCATGAACTAATATCTGTTGTTGGCCATGCTGGTTGATTAACACTTGCTGTGGTGCTTGTACAATTTGTTGTTGACCAGGACCATTAAGGAGCTGCTGTTTCTGTACCAATATCTGATGATGAGTCTGGCCTATTGTCTGTCCTTGTGAACCCAGAGATTGTTGGAGAAGTTGTTGTTGAGTTTGTTGTATTGTGTGCTGAGGGCTCAATTGAGGTTGCTGGTTATTAATTAGCCCCTGCTGTTGGGTTTGCATTATCTGTTGTTGTAGGATTACTTGTGGGTTCCGTTGCACCATTGGGTTTCTAATAATCTGGTGCTGTCCTTGAACATTTTGCACCATCTGTACTTGTTGTCTCCATGCACCTTGTACAGGCACATTGGAACCTTGCTGAGATTGAATCTGCTGGCCAATAACCGATTGCTGTGATGTGTTTCCAACGAGTTGGCCAAGTTGTCCACCTTGCACAGTCTGAGCTTGTGAGGAGGACACAAGAGTCTGTTGGTTAATAACACCTTGCTGTTGGCTGGTTAGAGACTGTACGCTTTGTTGTTGGATCAGTCCTGGATTCTGTGATGATATTTGTTGCCCAGAACTTAAAATTTGTTGATTTATAACTTGTGATTGTCCTAAATTCTGACTCATTTTTGCATTCTGGAGACTCTGTTGTAGATTTTGGGTTGACTGTGCAAGCTGCTGGGCAATATTTTGTACAGCATTTTGTTGACTTAAAGTGAGGCCTTGTTTTAGACCCATGCTCTGTTGACTTAGTTGCTGTTGTTGAAGATTGTTGGCACTTTGGCTAAGCATTTGGCTTATGTTCTCGATTTGTTGTTGGGCAGACGTCATGGAACTTTGAGACTGACTTTGTTGAATACCATGATGATTATTTTGTATGTGTTGTTGAATTTGTCCTGATATGTTTTGACTGATCTGACTTCCAGAAACATTCGTTTGTGAAAAACCTTGTTGGTTTTGTTGAGTCCCAATTTTTTGCTGTAGCATTTGCATACGCAGTTGATGTTGTTGCAGCACCTTTTGTTGTTGTATTTGAATAGCAGAAAGCCCATGTGGTTGCTGTTGTTGTTGTTGCTGCTGCTGCTGCTGTTGTTGTTGTTGCTGTTGTTGGTGCTGTTGCTGTTGGTGCTGTTGCTGCTGGTGCTGTTGTTGCTGGTGCTGCTGAAGCTGCTGTTGTTGTTGTTGGTGTTGCTGCTGCTGCTGATGTTGCTGCTGTGGAATTTGTTGATGTTGCTGTTGATGGCTATAGTTTTGTTGTAAGTTCATTTGTTGATTTTGCATGCCTGCTTGCGATACAATTGTATTTTGTGCATATTTTTGTATTAAATGAGCTGTGTTCGCTTGACTTCCCTGTATTTGCAAATTTTGAGTAACTAATCCCTGAGGTATGGTTTTACTCATTATACCAGATGTAGACATAGCTGTCACATATCCCATTGAAGTGGCATTAGACGTTGCTACTGGTGATGAGTTGGCTGTTGATGCTGGGTGGTTCCATGGCATCCTTTGTTTAAGCCTATCTAAAAGAGCTTGTGTACTATCATCCTTGCTCTCTGCCATATTCTGTGTAGGCACCTCGTTTTTCGCGATGCCTTCTTCAAAATCAAATCCAGTGATGGCACTTATACGATCCATTGGTTTTGGAGGTTGTGGAACCACCAACAATTTGGGATGGAAGATATCTGTCGCAGCTTGTATTCTCGCGCGCGCACTCTCCAACACCCAGTCCGGTGTGACTATCTTTATTTTCGAATTTGCGAGGGCTGCAATATATTTTTTTCCAGATGCAACACCACAGATTAAATGTGTACACCGAGAGTCCAGATTTAGCCTCACTTTCCCGCCATGATAGGTAATAAGCGCGAATAATACTTTGGCGTCAGCGGCACTCACCTTGCAAACGCATACAATTAAATTCGAAAATATCTTATTCTTACTAGGAAAGTAAGGGTTGGGGTTGGCAAGCTTTTTCAATCTAGCACACGCGAGGACCCAATTCTGAGTTACAGCAGGTATCTGGTAGATTTCCTGGGCATCCTCAACGTCTGTCTCCACGGCATTTTGTCCACAAATTACATGTGTAACATAGTCTGTGAAGTACTTCGTGTTTTCGGCACCACCGGACTGAAGTAATAGCATAATCTGCAATTACAATAAAACGAAATACCAGTTTTACAGCAATTCAATGCAAAAATAAAAATAAAAACAAGTGTACATGTCAAAAACAAACCTTTTCAGAGACATCGCCAGACAAGTAGTACTTGACATCCTTGAAAACAGGCTCTTGCAAAGTTAAAGAATCCAAGTCGTCAACAATCGTTACCATTTTCTATTTCATGAGTGTAAAGAAAGATTGGTTCACATAAATATTTTACATCTTCCAAGCAAACACATAAAATGAAAACTCAACCAAATACGACCATTGTGAAATTGGATATAATGTTGCTATTATACAAAATTCAGCGAAAAGTGTCAAACAATCATGCAAACAACATTTTTTTAAATATTCGTAATCGATTTATCAAGATATTTACATAAATATACACTTTTAATAGACCTGTGAACAAGTAAACAGTATTGAACATAACAGAATGTCATTCATATTAATTTTAATATTTATTAAATTCAGTAACATTATCCAAATTTTAATCAGGCAAACTAAAACATTTACTGATTTACTAGTTATATTAATGTTAATTATACACGATTTGTATATTATTTATTAAATTTATTACTGCTGGTATGTAATCTTGCAGTGCCTACAATTTCACTAGCGTGCTCTATCACCAAGTAGTAGGTAGTATATAGATCGTAATAATTTATGCCTTTTGAATGTACAGAGTTTTGGTGTATTTGACAAGTTTTACGAAAATTTTACAATTCAGTTCATTGCGGAAGTATAACCAAATTGCAGTTACATTATTTTGTTTCGGAAAGTATACATTTTTACTAAAATTTAAATAGTTAAAAGTAGGGAACGAAAACGTTGCGAACGTAGTTATGGCACTACATCCAACAGACCACACGATGCGTACAGTATAAAAACACACATTAGGCCAACAAGTTAGTCGAACAATAACAAAAAGCCATGCGTAGAAATGTAGCTGCAGGCTGCGATGTTAGTAATAAAACTGTTTTAATTCACTTAAAGCAAATTGGGAAGATTAAAAAGCTTAAAAGGTGGAAAAAGGCAAACGCATCTACGCGCTCTTAGGTCCCCTCTTCTTACAAGAGGGGACCTAAGATATTGATAAAATACACTAGACGTATATAATAAATAAATATATATTGATTCATAAATAAGAATTTATTATATTAGATAGTATTTGTAAAATATTATGTTATGTTTAAGAACTGGTGACATAAGAATAAAAGACAGACTGGTTAGTGACTCATACTGCTAAGTAATGGCTTTTTACTAATTTTTTAAAAGAATCAAGGATTTTAGCGCGTTTTATTTCCAATGGTAATGCATTCCATAGTCATATAGCTGTAACTGTAAAGGTCATCTTGTAATACTTGCTGTGATGGGCAGGAATTTGTAGTTGTAGGCTTTGCGTGGAGCGAGGTTATTTGCAGCCAATCGTGCGAAATTTAATTTTTTCTTTGAGATATGTAGGGATTTGTACATAATACAATATAAAGATGCGAGAATAGGTGCATTCCGGCCAAGACGCACAGGGAGCCACTTGAGAGTTGCGCAAAATTCTGAGATATGGTCATATTTTCTCAAACCATTTGGTTTGAGAACTTAATCGATAGATTTTAGAGACACTCAAGTTTATTGAACTGTTCTTCCGTAAGGTTAGTGTGACAAATATCAGCGTAGTCGAGAATGGAAAGAAACATCCAGCTAAAAACGATTCAGCTAAAATAATTTTTGTTGGAACAGGAAGAATATATTGAAGTCGTCTTATGGAATGCCACGTCGCAAGAATCTTCCTACTAATCATATTCAGTTGGTGACCAAGTCAGATTCTCGTCTAAGTGTACTCCAAGATTTTTCACGATTTTACTGTATGGAATAGTTGCATCATTAACGCTAACAGAAGGCAAACTCGCCCAATCAATCCGTGAGATAAATCCTGGGCCTCCGATTATGATCGCGTGTGTTTTTAAGGGATTGAGACACAGCCCATGACGATCGCTCCACGAACGTATACAGAGATCATCATTTACCATGTTTATTGTATGCGATAGTTCCTCAAGTGATGTCTGTCTATAGATTTGAAGTTCGTATGCGTATAAATGAAAGTGAGAGGATATGGATTTTGTGATGTTGTTTATAAAGAGGGCGAATAGAAGTGGGGACAACACACCACCCTGAGGAACTCCAGCAGAGATACCTGACCATCCCGAGTAAGTCTCATCAATCTGCACTCTCTGCTTGCGGCTATGTAGATAATTATGGAAGCAGTGAATTGTCGTCGGGGATATGTTATAGGATGTTAAAATACTTAACAGGAGTTCATGACTCACGGAGTTAAAAGCGTTGCTAAAATCAAGTAGGATCTGTACTATTAGCTGCTTATTGTCCATACCCAGCCGTATGTCGTCAATAATTTTTGGTGCGGGTGCTACTCATACTATGACCAGGTCGGAAGCCAGATTGAAAGGGGTTCTGAAGATTATTTCTAAAAATTTATAATGTGAATTGTTCGTGCGCTAATCGTTCTGCAGCTTTGGAGAAAATAACGGCAAAATAGAATAAGGACGATAGTCGGTTAACGATAAAGGTTTAGATGTTTTTGTTAAGGGAATGACATTTGTGTCTTTCTATGTTACATAGATAGTAGGAAACTCACCAGACTTAAAACAATGATTTAATAAGTGTGTTAACATTGGTGCGATGGTGTCAAGTGTGGTTATTATTATTTTACTACTAAAGCCATCAGTACACACGGCATTCGACGGAATGGGTTTGAAACTTCTCAAAACATCCCCCACCGACAATTCACTAGGAACGGTGGAAAATCGGGAGAGGCAAGAATTGAAGGCGATTTAAGGGTATTGTCTTTAGTTGTTGTGTTGAATCGAAATGTAAGATGAAGCAAAGTGCTGGTTTAATGAATCTTTATCAACAGTGCATGTATCAGGGGAATTTGAATTCTTTCCTATACCTAAGGTTTTCAGAAACCGCCAAACTCTTGCCGTGTCACTACTCTCAACTGAAGTGTGAATGTGACGGCGCTGAGCGTTACTATTACAACGGTTTCTAATCTGTATGTACTGCTCACGGTGTTCCTCTGAGTTTCTCTTTTTATATGTAGCGATTGCCCTATGTTTTTCTTGTATACATAATTTTATGTTATCCGAGAGCCAAGACGTTGAAAGATGCTTTATTTTTATAGGTCGAATAAAGTTGGTGTGACAGGAAATTAATGTTTCACCATTTTCTTCCACCGATGAAGCATTAAACACCGGGGCCCAGTCAATAGCTTCAGCATCTTGGGTTAGCTCATCTATGTTTGTATTCAGAAAACTACGCTGCATGAGTATTTTAGGTTTGCGTTTAGGCGGTCTTAAAGAAAAGGACAGGAATAGAAAGTCGTGATAGGAAAGGATTTCGGCTGGGCATTCGCCATGCCTGCGTACTAAAGAAGGAGAAGAAACCGTGATAAGATCTAGTAAAGAAGGTAAGCAATTAGGAAAAAAGTGTGTTGCCCTAAGGGGACTACTGATAATAGACTCCAGTTTTTTTAGATGTGTAGTCACCTTTGAGCATACACATAACCTACAAGGTGTAACTGTTTCTAATAGATTCTCAAAGGACGAAAAGTAATCTATATTAGGAGACAGACTGTATAAGACACCTACGAGAATTTTTGTATGAGACAATGTAACTTCTATAAGGAGGTGTTCTGTTGCATCGGTCTGTGGAAGTTGAGGTGAATGCTAATAACCCAGTAAGGTAAGTCTGCACGCAGATAAATTGCAACTCCCCCTCCCGCTCTACCAATGCGATCGTTTCCAAACAATCTAAAACCAGGCAAGCTATAACATGCGGATGGTAAGCAAGGCTTAAGCCAAGATTCAGACACTAAAATACCGTGAACACCATTCAAATTACTGAAATATGCAAGCAAATCAGGATAGTGTGCGTTGCTAAAGTTATCTTCTAAATTTTGTTTTAAAGACAATGACATAGGGCTATGAAAACTGGCATTACCTGAACTGTCACTTCATGAAAAAGTATAGAATTCGTCATCACTATACGTATCTAAATCATTCATACTAAGGTATCATATAATATAGAAATAAATTGAATAAATTAAAAATAACTATATAAATAAATAAAATACTAAGATAAGTGCGGTACCGAATAGTAAAACTGTATAGATTTCAAAGGCACTAATTAAACGATCATCTTTTACCCGCCAGCTTAATTAAGCAATACGAAACTTATAACACAATTCAAATTACAAAAAGTAACGCTAAAACAAAAAAAATATACGAAAAACTTTCAAAAATGAGTGATTGTGTCTTTACATAAATAATTGAACATATTTAACTATCAAAATTATTATTTTTAGAGTAACATTTTGTCATAAAAAGATGTTAAAATGGCAATCAAAAATATAGCAAAGGGTGTCAAAATTCCAACAAATGAAAAAAAATTGATACGTTTAAAAAAATTGGGATAGATTTTTTTCTTAATTTTATACCTAGGGATACCTATGCGCATATTTATTATAACATAAAGTTTTGCTTCATCTATGAACACACCAAGAAGCTTAAGTCGAGAAATTCTCTAAAAAACTACCTGTCGGTATCTATAGGTTACCATTTTCTTTTTTTTTTTTGACGCGGGGAAACGCATTTACGCGTCTTCACTGGCCCTGGGTGGGGTCCAGTGGTGTGTGGGACTCGCGGCACATGATAGAGCCGAATACCCACAAAAACCACCGCGAGTGCCATCAGTGCCGCCCTTGGTGAGGTGCCCTGGAACGACAATCATCAGGGCACCTCGACGGCTAGTCAGCCCCCTAAGGACCAACGCCAGACGAAGGCGGGTTGTCCTGCATTGCCCAGCACTACGGGACAAACCGCCCTCGCCTGGGTCCACCCCAGGCTACTAAGCCCCACCGCCACGACAAGGCTTGAACCATGGTGGGGATCTATAGGTTACCTATCTAAACTTTGACAATAATTTACCTACCTAATTAAAGATAAACCATAGATATCAGTGACCTATGGCAGGGTGCCATAGGCAGGTGGTATATAGGTGCAGGTCCCATAGGGATGGGGAGGTCAGTGTCCAACAGTCGCTGATCGTCCAACTAGAGATGATGACGATTATGATGATCATATAGGTAAGCTTCTCGAACTTTCTGGAAGTAAAAGTTCGTAGAAATTATTATTCATACAAGCCTATTTTCCTCGTATATTTGTTTGGCAGCGTCGCGCACTTGAACCCGTAATTCCAGTACTATTACCAATATCCTCGTGATTGTAGCTTTCAAGTACAAAAAATATTTTTCAAAACGAACTGCAGAGACTAGCGCGTCTGAACAAACGAACATAGAACTTTACTACATCAGTACTAGCATCACCCCGCGATGAATATGACCGATGATATGACGAGACTAACATGTTCGGAGTTGTGTGGGTAAACCAACTCTGGTCATGTTAGCTTCATGGAATATAGCCTATAGTTTCCCTCGATAAATGGACTATTCAACACAAAAATAACTATGCAATTAGATGTAGCAGTTCCAGAGGTTAGCCCGACCAAACAAAGAAACAAATTCTTCAGCTTTATATTATTAGTATGGGAACTGTTTAACTTCTTTATACGATCAAATATATTAAATTCCACATTAAGTAAAGCCCATTGATGCTACTATGTGTAAAATATTATGTTAATTTTGTTTTGCACTGTAGGGAAAGACGCAGTGTGTGTGTGTGTGTGTGTGTGTGTGTGTGTGTGTGTGTGTGTGTGTGTGTGTGCGTGCGTGCGTGCGTGCGTGCGTGCGTGCGTGCGTGCGTGCGTGGGTGTGCGTGTGTGTGCGTGTGTGTGCGTGGGTGTGCGTGCGTGGGTGTGCG
>JAFELO010002210.1:21194-32138 GCA_017140195.1 Eumaeus atala
AAACTGTGGTGTAAATATTTGCAGTTTTGATTTATACATTGCCGAAGTGCCCTGTATGCTGAGTGACATCCCATTCTATGCTCCTCTCGCCGCATTGCTGTGCAGATAACAATTAATTATATCTAAGTGCCTAGACGAGTAGCAGGCGATCGGTCGTCGTGGCATTCATTGAAAGAGGCCCATGTCCAGCAGTGCACCGATAAGGGCTGATAATGATGATAAAGTGCCTACTGTATTTGATTTTTCTTTTTTATTTTCTATGTGTATACTTTGTCTGTTGTATTTTGCTGGTGTTGTGTTGCAGAGAATAAATATATTCTATGCTGTACCTTTTATTTTCGGACGGACTTAGTACTGATTGTACTGCAATCATTTTGATTTCACAGTACTAGCAGAGTCTATTCTGTCTTCTGGATAAGGGAGACGATAGAGGGACATATCCAAACTCTTTTCCCGCAGAAACGTGGGAAATATGTCGAGGCGTTCATCAAAAAGATCAAACATATCAGAGGTCCAACCTCGTTATTGTTATTAAAATATTGATTTTTTTTATTGTTTGGGGCTTGGCCCATGCTTTCCCACAGCTGCTACTGCTTTGTCGTCAGACATTACAACATTTACATATTTAATTAATTACTAGCTAAAAGTGTTAGTTACAACATGTTGTAGAAGAAAACAACTACTGTACCACCTTTCAAGCAAAAAAGGCTCTGCAATAGAGAAAATAGAAAAGAAAGCAATTGAAACGTGTTTGGTGAACCAGTTCGATGTATGTGCAATGTATATAAAACACTAGCAGCTCCCCGCGGCCTCGGTCACGTAACTTCGCTCTTGTTAGTCGTAGCATCATGGTGTAGCCTGCCTAAAGAATTTTTAAATCGGACTTCTTGGGATTAGCGCTTTGAAACAAATATATAAATAATATCCCACTTTTTATATTGGTATAGATAAATCGTATAATATTGTTAAATAGGTAAATAGGATTCACTGAATTACTACTGTATGTCAGTGAATCCAATTTAAAATCATTGCGCCAAAGCTTTAGGAAGAGGTGTTGCATAGGAGGAGGTAGTGCCATGCATAAGGCTGGCACGATCGGGGAGGTACCTCTCGCTACGTGACATCTTCAGTCTCGCGTTTCATGTGGTTTGTGAGTAGCCCGTGGCCCACTGGGGAGGCGGGGATGAAGGAGAGCAACGCATCGGATTAGTAATTATGTGGATGTTACTGGGCGTTGGTAGTCGTAAAAAGGCTCCGATATCTCGTCTATTCTACATTAACAAATAGTCAGTGAAAATTTCTTGGAAATTTTTATTTCGAACGTGTTAATATCTGAAATAAAAAAATAAAAAACTAGTTGCAACTTATAACTTTAATGTCGTTTTGTAAGACTTACAGTTACGCTGCATTGCACTTGAAGCCGGCTGAAAATTGGGTCGAGAAGACCAAGCCGGTACCCCTTGTGCACGTGGGGGGGGGGGGGGGGTCACGCGGTTACGGTCTCCCGTCAGTTAATTGTCTGTCCTATTGAACATAGCGCTCGACAATCGAACCACAAACTCATCCAGCGACTCTATCCGCAAGTCACGCGCGATCACGTCGTTACGGACGTAGCGACCGGCTCCCGTGATGACCCGTAGGGATATATTTTGCTGGGCTTGCAGGCGTTTCCGCTGGGCCTGGGAGGTTAGCGCGTACCACGCGGGGGCGGCGTAAGTGAGGCGTGACCGGATATATGTCTTGTAAATCCCCAGTTTCGTCCGTGTAGGAAGTCCGGACGCTAATACCGGCCACAGCAAAGCGCGGGCTGTTCCCGCCTGGTTGACCGCTCGGCATTATCTCGATAGTGCATCCCATGCTCGATACTGCATCCGAGATACACGACTGGACACATCCTGGCCTCTGAACTTTAACCGCCCTGGCATGGAGCGCCTCTTGCTGACAGATAGCGCCGTTGTCTTATCCACGTTGACGGACATGCGCCACCTGTCGAGCCACTCCTGCAACCGGTCCAGCATGCGCTGCATGCGCCCAGTTGCGAGCTCCGGCTTTCGGGATGAGGTATTGTATGCGTTGTCGTCGGCAAACAGCGCGAACATGACATCCACCTCACCCTCTCCCGAAGGATCATTGAGTGTGGGGATGTCTTTGGTGTAGGCCGCGTACAGGCAAGGGGATAGGCAACTGCCCTGTGGCATTTCAAGAATTTGTAGTTGGTGGACGCCGGCGTCCCGCTGGCGTCCAGCAACTTGTACAAGAGTCCCGGGTGCCACACCCTGTCGAAGGCCTTCTCCATATCGAGAAAGACCGCGACAGAGTGTCTTCCCTTGTTCATCTCTCACAGAAAAGTGGTGGATCACCCGCGTCAGTTGCAACGTGGTCGAGTGACCGCTCCGGAAGCCGAACTGTTCATCCCTTATGGGAATGTACAGCTTCAGCCTCCGAAGCAGCCGGTAGCTTCCAGGCAGGCTTTGGGTCCTGCCAGACTTCGGCAGAACGATGACCCTCCCCACTTTCCAGGTCTCCGGAAAGTGAGCCGTCCGGAGAATGCCATTTGCGATCTGTGTGATGGCCACGGTTGCTCGCCTAGGCATCATCACCAGTGCTGTGGGGGGATATCATCGGGGCCTGGAGCTTTGCGCCTCGAGAGATGAAGTGCGACTTTCCGCAGCTCAGAGGGGGAGATGAAATCCGTTCCGCTGAGTGGCGGAGTCGGTCTCTGTAGAAGCTCTCGAATTCGGCACTCCACCTGCTCATGGTGCTCTGCGAACGACGGCGCCGCTGATGATGCGAGCACTTTACCACACCACCACCACCACAGGCGCGAAACACTACGGAGCGTGCAGGCTGGTGTCGTTTTCGCTGGCATGGAAGACTGTACTCTCCCAGCCTGCTCCACGACACTCCCTCACCTTCGCAGACAGTTCCTCGGCCAGCTTGTTGAGTTGTGTCTTGATCCTCGGACAGTGGGTGCGGGCCCAGAGTTTCCTTATCTGATGTTTCCTCTACAGGTCCGCCAGTAGGCCCGCGCCTCTCGAACTTTCTCCGTGAAGCGGCGAGCGGCGGCCTCCACCTCGTCCGGGGTAGACAGCTGCCCGGCGATGGTGAAGTCGACTAGGCTATCCTGATAGACGGCCCAGTCGATCCTATCTCTGGTCCGCACTCCTTCCCTAAGGATTGCTCCGGATTCAAGTGTGACGAGGATGGGTAAGTGTTGAGTGAGCTGTGTCGGATTCTGCGACAATCCGCACAGCCCATTGGGGGTAGAGTAAAGAGAGGCCTCACATTTGTATGACTCATGTTTGTATTTATGAGCGTACCTGTATAAATACTTGAAAAACTAATAAAGAATTAACTTGTGTTGGTCCAGAAATACCGATGACACATATCTATACTATAAAAGGAAAGCTAGTAATACTATAAAAGGGAAACATTTGATTGTTTATTTGTTTGCATTGAATAGGCTCCGAAACTGCTGGACCGATTTAAAAATTATTTTACCATTAGAATCCTATTTTATCTGTGATGGTGAACGTAGGCTGTATAAAATTTTCTTTAATGTAATGAGGATCAGTATGAAAACTTCGATAATATATCCCACGGTGTAATAAATTATCATAATTTGAAAAAAAAAAAAAACTAGTGGTTCCGACAGACGTTTATCTCACGTACATTGAATTTGTTGTCATTGTAACGTGGGTGAAAATCTTACGAGGGTGAAAGTAAAATTTGTAATTTTTGGTGTAATTTGTGTAACATCTGTGCCATGCCGGGTCGGACTGCTAATTATAATTAGAGTAAATACAAGCTAAGTTGTATATTAAGAAAAAAAGAACTAAAGAGCATATTTATCTCTAAAAGGCCACCAACGCATCTAAGAGTCCTCTGGTGTTGTGGATGTCTATGAGTACAGGTGGCCCAACTGCTTGTTTGGCTCTCTATGTTATATAAAAAGTTGATTTCACACCTTTTCTTATTACAATGTCTTCATTTTTAATCCGTGCCCAAATTTTTATGGTACCTACATCAGTGATGTGGCCTCGAACGTTGTTACTGAGCTTAAAGTTACAAGTTTTGATCTCAAAAAAACATGCTAATTATTTTGGATGGTTAAAAAATAAGTATTGGAATTATCCGTTATTTCAAATATCTTTTTGTCTTTATGTTATCAGCACGGTAAGTAATTCGATAAGTTGACAATTAGACTATGTTAGCCATTTACAATATTTATGCATTAAAAACGGGCCAAGGTCCGAAGTAGCAAACAAAAAAATCCCATGTCATGTTGGTCCTGGGAATTGGAAACCGGTTTCGAATAGCTCTTAAATACCCCAAACGCTTAGTTTAGATATCTTTAACCCGATATTTTTAATTACTTTGACATACTACATTAAATATTGGGAAAACCTTTTATTAACACCATTAGTAAGGATTAGGACAATTAGTTATAATCGTCCCCGCGATTGCGTGGAAACGATCAACTTGTCTTCATATTCAATGTAAAGATCGTCAGCTTTGCAAAATCCTGATTTCAGATCGCAATCAGTAGCGGATTGGTGCCTATACGCACACAAGTACAAAAACGTAGCCAAAGACGCCACGTAAGAGGTTTATAGTTTTTTTAAACAACAACTTGTAGTTGTTTTTATTGTATAATTACATAATAATCGTTATACACCTCGAGCATCTGGCGACCGAACACGTGCAGCGCCGTGATCAGACCGCTAATTGCTAATTGTCTTACTCAGATTCAGTCACGTGTTGGCTACCAACACTATGTTTTAGCGCCTACGATTTCGTCCCCGTGAAAACAGCCGTATTCCCTGTGCATCCATCACGGTTATTATCATCATTAGTATTTATCGGACCTGAGTAATCAAGATGTAGTGTCATTCTATATCTTAGCGGAATTGTCCGGCACCCTCTGGAGGTACATCACGTTTTGCACGGCTACACAATATTTAGTGGCCTTTGGAGGGTAGGAGTGAAACAGGGGAACACTTGATACACAATTAAGTGGGTGTCGTTAATTATCAAAAGAATTTTCTGGGAGTAAAGTCTTTTGATGATTACTATAAAAAAATTGTTTATAAAAAATATCCCTTTCTATAAATGTTATGAAGGCCCATTTCTCCTTTCTCCCTTTTCTATTTGAGCCGGCCACTGTACGGAGACAGTCTCTTAAGTCTCTCGTTGATGATGGTTGACCAACGGGCGTTTTCAATGGTATATCTGTGTGATGGATTTGGCTACTGGAAATAGAATTTAAACATATATATGACTGCTACTTATGTCAGAACTTTATCTCCAGTAGACAAATCCATAGACAGATGGAATATAGAACCAGACGGAAACATTTATGAACTAGTATATTTTCTGTGTTTTTTATATAGTGTAGGTAGACAAACGCGCGATCAGATCCTTTCAACGATTACCGACGCCCATGAACATCAGCATAACTGTGCCGATGCGTTAAATCCTACGCTATTCTTACTACTTAATAGTATACCAAATTATAATTGTAAAGAACAATAACTACGACAAGGACCTTAACTTTCAATTATTTTATATTTAAGATATCTTTGATGTTACAACATTGCACAAACTAAACCTCACATCATCATTGATTGACGAAGATAGAAGTAATGTGATTTCATGTTGAACTGTCACTCTGAAGTATCCATGATTGTAAATAATCATTTTTATTTTGCAAATTATCAAGTCTACTTAGTTAACGCACATCATTTTAGCTCTTTTTTTACAATGAAGATTCTATTTGATTGAAAGAAGTGCATAATTTAAAAATATTTTTTTTCAAAACCAATCTTGCGCACAAGATTTTAAATTGTTTTCACAAAGTGGATGTGCACATCTCTTATACAGATGGTCTTGAGACGCTGAACGTTTACTCTTGTAAGTTTCTGGCTAGGCTCCATGGACATACTGCTCGAATAATGTTCAAGAACTAGCCTTTACGGTATTTTTTTATCCGGAGGTTTGTAATGCAGCATAGCACTATCTCTCCTAATGTACTAAATTGTAATGCAGTAATCAAAGTTATGTATTAAAACACCTCCTTGCATGCCGCGCTGCGACACTCAATCATTTGCTATAGATTTTTTTATATGAATCCTAAACAAAGCAAAATTCTTCTCTTCGCTTCAACAGCACAAGCTCGAAAAAGGAAGAAAATGGTGGATTACTCATCCCCACTCGGGCGCATCTGGCAGCATAGAAAAACTGATCGGTAGATTTGTACATTTTAGAAACTGCGCCTTATCTAAAACAATCTTATTTAATCACGGCATGACATATGAATGATCCAGCACAGCTCCTAGAATCAGATATTAACAATGCGGTAACTCTTGGGTTTGTACGATTAGTCGCATGTTCAACCACAGCCGTGACACCCCGGGGTTGATTCCCAGGTCAGATCAAAAAGTGTTACAGATATTTTTAATTGGTAGGAACAGTTCGAAGTTGACGTTGGCGCTATTACACCCCCTACTTGAGAGAGCATGGTTGTGCCCGACGCGTACGCCCTGCGCATGATTTCTCGAGATACAATCTGCTCTATTGACACTTGAGCACTTCGCTTCCTGCGCAGTTGGCTGGTCTCTATAAAGATGGCCGCCGAAACGGCTATATTGGCGGTATGGCGGCTAGGAGGGCAGAATAGATTGTACAATCCTTGTATGCGACGAGACTAAAATTTGATTTTAATTTGAAGACTTACGTTTGATTATCTATTCAATGAATTTTAAATTGTATCGTGGGCCGTATATATCATAAGCGATCCTGGTAAGTACCTAGCCTTCTATAAGTGAAAGAATTTTCATGAACATTATTCATTCAATATATACGAAGATTACCGCCAGTAGACAAAGAAGGTTGCAATGTTGCATGAAACTGCAGCATAATCAGTAACTCTTGATACATGAAAAGCCTTTACAACGGAAAAGAAATGGCGGGGGAACTAAAAGACACGCCCAGTTGTATATGACTCATACCTTACATTGAGAATATTTTGTCATAGGTATGTAATAAATGCCCACCAAACGTTGTTTAACTTCGACGCAATATTTTGCCAAACATTTATACAGAATAGATTTTTCTTTAATAGATTGGTAAATATAAAAATGTATTTAACGTTTATATTGATTAGTTAAGTCCGTCAGGCAGTTTCCTGTTAGCCGCTGTCTAAGAAACACGTTTTCTTTAATAAAGCATATTAAAAGATGTGAAGATGTTTATACGTGAATATCGTAATGTGACGTTCATAAAAGTGTCGTTTATATTATCTGTGGGTTTTGGCGGTTTTGTGCAAGTGTTTGGCCAGTATTATTCAACGGCCTGCAATTCATTTCAATATGTGAATGATAATGGATATATCTATGGCTATATACAGTTGAGCCCATTCGAGCAAGTGAGCTCGTTATTAGTAAAAGCCGCATTCACTATACGTGCTAGGTTGGCGACTGTAAGTATTTCTTTTTAGTTTATGACTAACCCATGAGTTGTTTTATATCTTCCTGGGTTTGACTCTATAATTCTAGGAATTTCTATCAAGAGGTAGTGCCATGCCGCAAAGGAGGAGGTAGTGGCATGCATGGTGCATGACACTACATCCTCCCATGCAACAGAATTGGGCCGGCTCGACCGGGGACGTCTCGCTGTAGAGTGACATCTTCAGTGTTGCGTTTCGTGCGGTTTGTGAGTAGCCGGTGGCCCATTGGGGGGGGGGGAGGGCAACGCATTGGCATAGTAATCATGTGGATGTTCATGGGCGTCGGTAGTCATAAATAGGCTACGATTGCTCGTTTGCCGCCCTATTCTATATAAAAAAAATTACCTACCTATGAAAGAAATTCTTCAAAACTAGAATCTATGATCATTAGAATTGATGCTTGGTTCGATAAAACAGATTTGGCAGTTACTAAAATGAAGATATATTTCACACTTGCAACACTGTCTTTCGTAAGCTCTACAAAATGAACCCAATCATGATGTGTAACATATAATGATTTATTTTTTAAATAACTATGTTACATATAACAGACAGGATGTAGAAATTGTCATCATCATTGTCAGCCCTTATCGGTCCAGTGCTGGTCATAGGCCTCTTTCAATGAACGCCAGGACGACCGATCAGCTGCTGCTCGCATCCATCCCGCACCGGCTACTGCACTGAGGTCATCTTCGGACCTGGTAAACGCTCGACCAACAATTCTTTTTCCTGCCTCCACTCCAGAACATTACTGGCCCATCTGTATCTGTTCTTCTGAGTGTGTGGCCAGCCCATTGCCACTTTTGCGAGCTAATTTTTAATCGGAAGCTTTAGTTCTCTACCTTGAGACTTCGTCACGAATTCTGTCGGTCAGAGAAACACCCAACATAGCAAGTTCAACAGCCCGTTGAGCCACCGCAAACTTGCGGACCAGTCTTAAATTAAGAGGCCATGTTTCGGCCCCGTAGGTCACCACGGGGAGAACGCATTAGTTGAAGACTTTTGTCTTCAAGCTTTGCGTTGTAGACGACGTGAGAGTGTGACGTCGCTTCCGGAGGGCATCATGATTTTCATTTAAGGATGAAAAAATGATTCAAAAAAAGGTTGTCATATCAAATAGGATATGGCCCATTAGGGCCTAGGGCGGTTTCGAACCTCTTCGAACATAAATCCTGCATTATCTGTAGGCTATCTTGTATACATGTGTAAGTAGTTCAAGTTTGGTAACTGGCAAATAAACTACAACAGCAAATTCAATTATTATTATTATTTTTTAATATAATAGTACGAGTAGTTGGATAGATTTTTCGATTACAATAAAACTACGATTTTATCGCGGTTTATTTAATTATTTAACTAGCACAACGCTTCAGAAGCGTTACAGCAATCATGGTCACGGGCGGACAGAGATGGCAGGTGTCCTGATGTCATAGTGTATTAAAAATACCCGAATAATTACAATTATTTAGTTGTTCCGATTAACGCAAAAATTACTTATTATACCTTAAGACATAACAGATTTTACGAGATGGTTTTACGCATAGTATAGGGGGCAAATGAGAAATCCACCTAATTACTATGTCGATGCGTTGCCCTCCTTTTCTTCGCCCCCATCATAAAGAGCCACCGGTAACTCACAAACATCACTAAACGCGAGGTTTGTGGTACCTAAGATGGTATAATGTGAGCGAAAGGTATATCCCCGGTCGGTCCAATTGCTCTGCCTAAGTTATTTAGAGTACTAAATTATGGGGCATAAATAGACAGCATTAAGTAGAGCATATCCTAGAGTCTAGACTAAAACTTATCCACAAACATATACCTCGTGACAGATGTCGCTAAATGTTCTTATTTTATACAATTTCACTAATGTAGATCCATAGGATACAGCAACAACTAAATGAAACCAGTGACCTTTGAAGGTAAAACACGAAGTATCCACACAGCATACAGTCGGTGTACCTGTTAGCTTGGCACTATCATGTGAAATCAAATATGACGTAAAGGATTCGCGTGAGAAGATGAAAAGACTATCCGCATAAACCCTCACGAGGTTGTACTGATGCGTCGCTCTGCTTTACTACACGCTCACATTATCCGTATATCTTGCTGGAATATGAAGTCTACCCGTTCCTCTTTCACCTCCTCGCGCTCGCCTTGCAGCGTCGGTTCGTGGCCGCACTGTCGTATTGACCCGACGTGACGTCATCTACGTCAGGTCTACAGTGTTGTATCCGAGATAAACTTTTTTTTTTTTCGGAGGGACCTAATACTGGTTGGCGGCGTTAGTCCAACCTCAACAGTTCGACTGACTACGAAGACTTTTTTGTCTTCAGGTTTAGTGAGACGATAGGGGGACAGATCCCCTCTTTTCCCGCAGATGGGAAGCGATGAACCGGGTTGATTGTGGGCGTACACTATAGCGATTATTTTGGGACCGAAAAGGGGGAAGCGGTCCCCCTCCCCACTCTAGTGGGACGGCGCGTGCACGATGCCGTTTAAGTTGCCGAGATAAACTTTACAGGCTGCAGGGACTGGGAATCTCACAAACCGCAAAGCTACTTCACGTCGTCCCAGTTCGCTTCGACTAAAAACCCTCAAATACCTTTATGCTGTGGCCGGATTAGCAACACAACAAACGGTACGCGCCTCGTAATTACAGGGTATGGGACCACTATTTATGAAGCAAATTTTTCAATATCTTTTTTTATAGTACAGAAAAGAGATTTGTTTATAG
The DNA here is from genome assembly GCA_017140195.1 of Eumaeus atala. Taxonomy (NCBI): domain Eukaryota; kingdom Metazoa; phylum Arthropoda; class Insecta; order Lepidoptera; family Lycaenidae; genus Eumaeus; species Eumaeus atala. Next base: position 31,439 of record JAFELO010002210.1, read on the forward strand.
CACAGAAGGGCAAACGTGCAGTGGGAGCGTTTCAACGACCACCGACATCCGCTCCTTTATCATATAGATGTGTTATTCTCCTCCCCAGCAAATGGCCACCGGATATTCATAAACCTCATGAAACCCGACAGACATGTATGCTATTTTACAGCGGTACACGCGATGTACCTCCCCGGTCATGTCGGCCCAACTCAGCTGCAATGTGAAATTTAAATTTAAGGGCCTGCCACACATCACACTCAAACACATACAAGAATACAACATTTAAATGCCGTAATATATCTTAGTACAAAAACAAAAGACAGCTCATAGAACACGCTTAGCAGGTTTCGTATAAGGGGAACCCCTAGTATAAAGCCCTTTTCAAACATCACAACGTTAGTTGTGATGTTTGTTTTTTTTTAACCATAAAATGTCATCTTGAACCTTGATTGTTACGAGTATGAATGTTATTTATGAAACAGGCACCTATACACTATACCAACATAATATCTATATTTATAGTCTATAATATAATAAATCTGAATAGATTCTAACTTGTTACTACTCGCCAATCTCTGAACTACAAGATAGATTTGAAATATTATTTTCGTGTTTTTTTTTCGGACCTGAAATTATGGTATGGAAGCGAAGAGAAGCTCGGTTCAGCTTCATCGCATTGCAATTATTTTTGAGAATGATGGCTAACTGCAAAGGTTAT
>JAFELO010002210.1:32194-82048 GCA_017140195.1 Eumaeus atala
GAGTGCCCGGCGGTCTCAACCGCGTAACATGGTAAAATTCCATGTTATAACATGGACAAACACCCCCATAAAACTTCATTAATCGTTGAATTTAAAGGATTTGACTAGAACAAATTCACGTCTGGTTTGTTAATTAACCACTATGCTGCATTACAGCCCAGTTGGGCCGGCATTTACCGGGGAGATATCTCTCGCTCACATGACACCGTCGTAAAGTATCAGCTTCGTGTGCCATTTGTGAGTTGCCAATGGTCTATTGGAGGAGAGGAAAGGAGGGCAACGCATATTTTTACAGATGTTTGTGCGGCGGTAGTCATCAAGTGTCTCCGACTGCTCGTATGTACCCCTATAATATATATATACATATATATATATATATATATATATATATATATATATATATACAAACAATATTGATGAAGATTTGATTTTATTATATTTTTAAGGCAAAACCAAAATATATCATTAATGTTACTTTTCTACGGTTTGTGAGTCGAATTCCGAACATGTGTTGTCAATAAAAAAAAGGTCATTGACGGTCGATTTCTGAGCATCGGCTGTAAAAGAAACGTTCAAACGAGGAAAATGTCAATAAATTCTCGCAATTATTTAATTTAAGGGTAGTCTATATCGCGACTTCGCAGTGTCGTTTTATCTGAGATGGCAACAGCTCTCAAGTCAATGAGCCCTGGTGCTGAGTTCATATTTAGTTCTTGGGACATAAGTCTTTCCTGTTTTGTATAACAAAACCCGTTAAGCAGTCCAGTTTCTTCAACTTGTTTGAGGAGAATGCAGGCTGAGTAAATACTGTTGCAGCGTCTGTAGTCATTTATGTGTACTCATAAGTTTGCGTACGTATTATTCACCTTAAAAAAAAATAATATTCCAATTTTCTTTTTACCACTGTTTGCTTACGACCGAGACGGGAGAGGCCCGTGTCCAACACTGGACGTCGTCCGTCTGATCTTGATGATGATGATGAATGCTTACTAAATTGACAAATTTACTTTTCATATGTTGGTACACTCTTTCTTGTTCTTATAAACTGGTTGTCTGATAGAGACCGTCAGGAGCGGTAAGGTGGCCTTTTTGTGCGTGTTTCCTCAGGTTCCATTTTTTGTAACATTGTTATTAGATGCAAAATATCGCTGCTTTTACTTATTTATTTACTTATTATTTCTAAATTTACAAACTTTATTAAGAAGCCCGCTTTCCTGCGATTGTTATCAGGCGTAAGTTTTTTTTTCAGCGTAATAAAATGTAGATAATATTAAAAAATCACTAATGCACCTTTTTTTTACTACCACGTCAACATCTGTCGTTGCCATGGAGCAAACTTCGGCAAGGTGACTGGGGCAAATGTCTGACGATGAAGACCACCCTGGCTGGGTGTTCTTTATAGTCCAGACATGTAAAGAAACAAGCAAATTCATGTTTTAGATTTTTTGTCCTGAATGACAATTTTTCATAGGCCTATAATACTTATTTAAAAAATCATAACACACGATTACGCAATGTTATAATTATGGAGTTTCGCTCACTTTTAGAAATGCGTAAAATTGACAGAATCTTATGAACTCTAGTCCGAACCAGTACTCTAGTACGAGACGTATTCTCCAAGTGAAATCTGGCTCGTTAACAGCGCATAAACAGTGAATAATTGATCATTGCATTTCTAGCATCTGTATCACTTGCAAAGCCCAAAGTGTCCACGTGCTCTAACGTATTACGTAAGTAACACATGCATTGCTCATCTTTTTGGAAAACCCAAACGTAAAAATTCTTATCGTAGAATATCTGTGTTAAAAACCATTGGTTTTACTAATGTTTTCTGATATTTACCGGACTTCGTCAGAAGCAGTAATGTTTTCAGAGCGTGTACACGCATGTATATATATCGCTTGTTTCCTTTAAAACATGGCTGGCAAGTGAGGGTTATGATATCTTTTGACACCAGAGGCCTATTCCCAAATATATTGTGGAAGTTCAATCCCGCTGTGGGTTCCGATTCACTGCGGTTCCTTCAATAAGTAGGTACTAGACTAGCGATGGACCGATGATTGATCGTTAACGATTCCATAGATTTATTTTATAGCTATGTTCGATAATAAAATTGTTTTATATCACCAACCACGCTTGATTGTAAGCGAATGCTACAATTAATTATGATGACTCCATAAAAACCAAACACCGAATTCACACAATGTTTACGGTTTTCCTTGCAATTATGTAGGAGCTGTGTTTAATTATTACACATCTAATCTTTCACAACAGTCAACTCAATTATCGGCAAAAAATGTTTGTGTTGTATTCGTGTGCATATATTTCTTATACTGACACTGCGACCGGAATTGAGTCCGATGATATATCACATCCCAGTTACGTACAGTTATGTCTCGCATAAAACATGCAAAACATGCATTTGTGGACAATATAAGCCATTTTTGAATTGTCAAGGATGAACTGAGCTGCTGCATCTACACCCTTTCATGCATAACTGCTTTTCTTCGTCCGCTATTGAACGATTGGGTACCTAACCCTCCCTTGAATGCTAATACGACCCTTCCCGCTAGACTGCTAGTCACACAAAGATCTTCCTCTAATAAATATACCTACTTCTATAAATATATCTAATTGGTCCATCGCAGGAGAGGGGCATCTGGCTGTACTATAATAGAAATGGCCGCTGTAGTCGAAATTCGGCTAAGGCAACATTATTAATATTATTATCATTATCACAGGTAAAAACATATGTTTATTTTTCGGTCGACTTGCCTTTGAGTTGATGCTCACATACAGCCAAGAGCAGGAGTCGTTTGTTACAAGGATAAAGAATTTCGTCGATACACGTGAAGGGAACCGGTATCATAACTGTTGCGATATTGACAAAGTTGTCCGCTTTCCCCTTGGCACAGGGCAATCCCGCAGATTAAAACCACTGAACTCATTGAAAAAACCTTTTTTTGTAAATCAAAGATTAAGCTCAATCTACATTTAATATTTGCGACTTGCGGTCCACGATAGATGCGCTGGATATCGGTAATCTTGGTGTTCACTGAAAGGTCCATATCCAGCAGTGGAAAAGTAAAGGCTGATAAACATTGAAATCTGTTCTTCGCACCGTACCGAGGTACCGAGTTAATATTGTTCTTTAAAGCATTGTTTTTTGTAAGAGGTAGTGCCATGTTGTATTGCAGCGGAATTGGGCTGGCACGACGGGTGTGGTAACTCTCGCTCTCATGATGCGGGCGTAAAGGGACAGTTTCCCTGTCGCGCTTCGTGAGATGAAGAGAAGAAGTAAGCTTAAAAAAATTAATGAGAGGTGTCAAGGGACACTCGATCCATCCGGGCGAACGTTGATACTTAGTTAATTTAAAGTTATGTCCCAATCGAGTTATGGATTACTTTGTAATTATACTTATACTTATTGAGGTAATTTGAACGTACAGTCTTATCTTAATACACATAAGATCTGGTGCCAATTGTGTTAGAGCCAACTGCCAAGTCCTCCACACCCTTCCTTTGTTCCCAAGCCATAACTTACCTCGCCTGGATAGTTGAATAGATTTTAAGAGATAGTTACTTAAATAGCATTATGCTGGTCAAGATGATTGATGCCTCTCAACTTTGGAATTGACTATAGTTTTTTTCATTGCTTACGGGAGACGGCTTATAATCAGTGATTAAAAAACATATTCATTCATTCATTCAATCAGTGGCTACAGTATAATATATATTACACCGTTTATCTGTAATAATATATAAAAACTGTGTGTCCTTAAGAACGAACATGATTATGAATTTAAAAAATCCCAAATACGTAAGCTAAAGCGCGGTAAGGCGTTCCGCTGGATTACTTGATTGTGTTGCACGCAATTTTTTTCATACCTTGTTTCTTAGGAAAATACGGTATACTCAAAAAAGGATATGTTTTCTGATATCTGATATGAAGGATATCTTTTTTTTGTATATCCCTTTTTCTCGGATCAACGGTTTTCAAAGTTTACCCCGTGATGCAGATAAGGCAGGTGAACTGTCAAATGTCAAAACGCTGTATGAGGTTAGTGTACGGCATCCGTCGAGGTGCCCTGATGATTGTTGTTCCGGGGCATCTCACCAAGGGCGGTACTGATGGCACTCGCGACGGTTTTTGTGGGTATTCGGCACTATCATGTGCCGCGAGTCCCACACACCACTGGACCCCACCCAGTGCCGGTGAAGGCGCGTAAATGCGTTTCCCCGCGTCACCAAAAAAAAAAAAGGTTAGTGTACGGTATTCAGAGAAGCCTTTTATGATTCACTCAATAAACCACAGGCCTTCCGCATTCCAACGACGCCCTAAATTATATATTCACAAATCGCTTAACAGTGTTAATTTTTCATGGAAAATAATGTATCGAGGATTTTTAAAGCTTGACATCGTACTCAACAACAACACATCTTCAGGCCAGTTCCCTGATGGAGTAAACAGAGAGAACCGGGTGTCACATTTCATGATCGTTACACATTTGTCTCACTTCCTCTACATAGGTGCCCCGCCCATCACCATAACATTATCAGTGTTTATCTGTTCACTGCTGGATATAAACGCCTGTCAATTAACGCCATGATGTCGATCCCCCACCACTCGTGTCTGACTCATTCATATTTGTAACAAATTTTATTCAGTTTTTATTTATGATACAAAGGCTTTTATTGCAATACGTAGCCAAATTGTGTTGAACTGAAGTATAATAGTTCTTCTTTATAATCATGGTCGAATGTTTGCAGTTTTTTCTTGCATGTTGACGCGGGGAAACACACGCCTTCGTGGGCTTTGGTGGGGTCCAGTGGTGTGTGGGGCTCGCGAGTCATTATGCTGAATACCCACAAAAACCGTCGAGAGTGCCATCAGTGTCGCCTTTGGTAAGGTTCCCCAGAACATCAAATCATCTGGGCACCTCGACGGCTAGTCAATCCACTAAGAGACCGACGCCTCCTCCACAGCAGAGTTGCCCCGAACCACAGGAAAACCCCATCAGCTTTCGGACAGTGCATGAGGTATAGGTTCCCATCCGGAGGCGCTTTTGCGCACGGGGTCACGACTCCGCCTCTTCAAGTTTCTTTTTCCCCCCATCCGCCTGCTCTTTAGCTTTCTTTTCATAAGAGAGGTGCAAAGACCATACCCGTCGGTTAAATTAACTACTGATCCCCACCGCGACTACAAGGCTGGAACAATGGTAGGGAATCTCTGGAGCCTGGGCCACTAATTAGTGTTAAAAGAATAACTACACCTGACAAATAGTAACATTGTCACAGTAGCGATACCGGATACTGCATATGGATGGTGGCACTGAACGTAGGTATTAAAACAGCTTGACATTACCGCTTGGCATTTTACAATACCAGCTACCGCGGAATAAGGAAAGAGAGCACACCGGAAGACAAACTGATATTTATCATAAGTGCCAATGAAACATCATCGGCTCTTCCGCTGAGTGAGTGAGTGAGAAGCTAGAAGACCAAGGCTACTAGCGAAGTAACCGAATATAGTTCGGAGTTATTTTTAAAGTAAAACTCCTTTCTTTACTCACGCTTGTCTTTCAGAACACCTTAGCTGAGCTGAGCTGAGAACTGGTCAATACTATTCAATATTAACTTACATATTCATGTAAGGTAGGGAAGATAGAAAGATATATTACGTTTCGTAAATTACTGTAAGGCAAGAGAGAGAGAGCTACGAGCACATATTTTCTCTCCATCTTTCTGTTATCACCAGTTATTTCGTTATAAGAAGTGTTCCTATAACGTGAAGCGGTCGTACAAACATAGTCCTATTTCTTACCATTCGCGACTTGTTGGTTTTTTTGGCGTTAAACGTCCATGAAATTTGTGCAGACATCCCATCCAATGTGCCACCTGAAATACTAATTCTTGTGAGCAAGAGGTCCAGTATAGCAATAACACTACCCCCACTGGATCTACAAGAGGTCAGCTAACATTTCGTTACCCTCCTCCCCGCCCGATTACTAGATGTGCTGAATATTGGCCATACTCAATGAACGCTAAGATGGCCAATCACTTATACTCGCATCTAATTATGGCCGGCAACACGGAACAGTACTCAAATGTTCCATAAGTGTTTGGATGTGCTAAGCGTTTCTAATTTTTTTTGCATAGAAAATGTTACGTCATGGAACTAAAGGAACAGAATTCCCCTGCGTGATAATAATTTAAGTTTGCTAGCTGAGAGGCACAGTTACTGCACGCTACGACAGTTAATAATGACATATCTGTTGGGTCTAAATGATATCAGTTGGCGGAAATTTGGTAATATTATTATAATATAGTATTATATAATATTACACAGTTTGGTTTAGGGCGAGGCTCAACTTGCCCAATACTATATTTTTATAATATAGTATTATATAATATTAAACAGTTTGGTTTAGGGCGAGGCTCAACTTGCCTAATACTATATTTTTATAACATAGTATTATATAATATTACACAGTTTGGTTTAGGGCGAGGCTCAACTTGCCTAATACTATATTTTTCGGAAGGACGTATAGCTATGACATTGTTATTATTACCGTTGGCAGTAATTTTAAGGCGTCTCGATCGCTCTTTTACTTTTTTACAAGGGTACAAACTATCAAACAGAGGGATTAACTATTAAACTAGGGTTTAGCTACTGATGCCCATTAATATCCGCACGGTTATCCACATACGTCGACCTCACACCCTATCTCCTCAACGGGCCAATTGATAAGAAAAAAATTCAGAGCAGTATATACGATTTGTTGTAAAAGTAATGTTAAAAATACTGCGAGAGTAGTTCTTAGTACATAAAATCCTTTCTTTTTCTTGACGCGGGGAAACGCATTTGCGCGCCTTCACCGGCCCTGGGTGGGGTCCAGTGGTGTGTGGTGCTCACGGCACATTATAGAGCGGAATACCCACAAAAACCACCACGAGTGCCATAAGTGTTATCTTTGGTGAGGCACCTCGGAAGTACAATTCATCAGGGCTAATCGACGACTAGTCAGCCCCATAAGGGAACTATCTTTCCTCCACAGAGCGGTTGCTCCGCACCACAGGGTAAGCCCACCAATTTTGGACAATACAATTGGGTGGGGTTACCATCCTCGCCTTTGCCCCGTGCGCAAAAGCGCCTCCTCCTCCTGGTTTAGGGTCCCTTCTTCTTATAAGAGGGGTACAAAGAGCAGCCCCCTCGGTTGAATTAGCTTGAACAGCCCTGAACCATAGTGGAGAGTACATGAAACCTATTTTAAAATTCCTCAGTATCGTAAACATCTTCATCTCAGCATTGAGTAGATAGATATCTACTCTAGAAGAATTTATATGTGTCCAGGGTTAATGTAAATATTCTACGATAGCAAGTTTGTTACGGATAGAGAATGGATTGCCTTGACCTACAGTGAAGATTATATTATTGTATTAATATTATATTATTATTATTAACATTATTTTGATAAACAAAAGTCTGATGTGTGTGCGACATTCGAAGGTGACGTTAAATTCATCCGTGCGGCCAAGTCTTCATGTGAAATTGAGTTGCATAATTTTAAAAATCATGTAAACTGTATGTACTTAAAGAAATTATATAATAGAAATGTTTAAGCTAACTTTTATTTAAGTTAAGTGTTTATGTTACAGTTATAGGTGAAAAAGTATGCTTATTTCAGTAAATTTTACAGTAGCACAGTGCCACAAGAAACGAATTTTGTTTTACACTTCGCGTTACGCTTACCGTTTGGACCGACAGTTCAGTTAGTTTCTAACTTCCGAACCTGTACTCTGTAGCAGCTTCTTTCTCAGACTAGTAAACAAAGATAGTATCTCTTCGGTCGAATATATTTGATCGAAATATTACGTTATTTAGATAAACCTAAAGTCTACACAACACAGTTGCAACGTGGGTGGTTTTGGCCCTGTATTGATGAATCAGTAGCGCGAAAAGTGCCTAAAGGCCATCTATAGAAACGTCATAAATAACATTTATGCTTACGGAATACGACGTTACATTATAGATCCATAAGGAAACTGGTAGCAAACAAAATTGTGTGTTGTGTTCAAAGGCATCACTAAAAATATTAAAAAAAATATGACTCATAAGCACCCGGATGATAAACAAACGTGATTTGTTAAAGTTTTAATGAATGTTGCGAGCCTCCAGCACTTATCTAAAGCCTCTTGTAATACGACGAATTACAAGCAGAGTGCTGACCCTGTTACATAATTTACAAAAAGTACGGCCATTGCCGTTTTTTTTTTACCCGACTACGCGACGTAAAGAGGAATTTACTAGATGAGTGACATTGTTAAAGCCAGAGTGGCTTCTACAAATTGTGGGCGAACCTAGATTTCAAGCCTGGTGTAGCCTCTAAATATAAGCTACCTGAATGAATCATTGCTGTCGAATCGAGCCTACATACTGCGGAGAACTCCCCAAGTTATAAAGAACTACCCGTCAGGCCCGGCTTCGCTGGATCCGTTTCGCAGGATGTTACTCAAAATATCTCCAAAAATTTCGTCTCCGTAAATGTTACACGTTACCAAAGCTACAACATTGCCAGGTTTCATCAAAATCCGTTCACTAGTTTTGGTGTGATTGAGCAACAAACATCTATACACCCATAAAAACTTAAGCATCAATGAATAGAATAATAAATAATAACAAACATTAAGTGAGACTATATTACGACGACCGGCTGGCTGTGTTGGTAACGTGGTGGTTAGTCCGTGTGGTACACCAGTGGTCGCGGGTTCGTATCCCGCCTAGGTCATGAATGAATAAAAATATTTGTTATATATATTTCTATAATAAAAAATCTTAAATATATAATAATATTAAATATATTTACGTTATGTAGTAACTGTAACGCAAGTGCTTACGGTACTTAGCACAGGACTGGACTAACTCGGTGTGGTGTAACAAGTCCACAGATATTATATTATACTATTATCATTTATGTGCAAAGAGCTGTCGTAGCGATACATCAGTCGTGAAGCTATTTAAATTATTTTTTTTCATTCAAAGCTGCTTGGCGGTCTTCTTCATTCAATTTCATTATTACCTATTATTAATTATTTCTTTAATTAACATCTAAAATCTCGTAAGTAAAATAGCGACATGTGCGTGCAGTTAAGAGTTATCGACTTTTACAAGACGTTGTCACTTTAATAAGGAAACATAAACAAATATATATATATATATAGAAATGATTTAACCCAATGCCTCCCTGTCGTTTTACACCAGGATCTGAATCGAACACAACGTGCGTAAAATATTATTTAATTTCTAAGAAACAGTCTTGAGCGTGTGTCTAATTAAATTAAATGACTATTACTGGTTACACACTATGTAGATATAAAAATGCCATTATAAAAACTGTGACGAGGGTTCACGTTATACTTTACCAGTCACGTCTGGCTGCCAAAAAATCGCGACAGAGACCATTTCAAGAATCAGACTTCGTTTTTACTGGATAATTATTAACTGACCTGTTCTTTTGTTTTTTTTTTGTTACAGATTGTTTTCAGTATCGTAATTTTTAAACTAAGCTCTATGCAGACATATTATACAGATCGTAAGGAATATCTCTCAGTGCTAACGTGTGGTACTGTCGCACCACACGTTAGCCTGTGCTATGGATCGTGAAGATTCGTGTTAGGCGCGCTCGCACGAGAGAGTTTCTGAAGTGTGTTGGAAAAGCGTCGAAAAGGAGTCATGCCCATTTTAAAAAACGATATTTTTTTATTCCATTTCATCCCTTTTATACACGCGTTAAAAGTGTGGATGGGGCCTAACAGGTACTAGATAGCCGAGATATATCTTGCCTATTAATTAATGATCTGGGGGCGTTGCCTTGCCCCCAGATCGTTAGTTATATTGATTGCTATTTGAAAGATGGTTAGATAAGATTTATTTTTTTATCAACAATAAATTTTAGTGAAAAAATGACCGGAAGGATTTGGTTGTCAATTTGTACACAGATATTCCTAAAGAAAAATATTGAACTTAAGCAACTTTTTATTCTGACAAAAGAAAATGATACCATTGGCAAACTTTTTTGTTTGTTATCCTGCAAAAGTTGCGAGCAAAAGCTGGGTAATATTATTATTAAAAGCCGTAAACAATGATGGATGCCAAATTACTTTAAGCTCGTGTTGTTAAAAGACATGATGGCGTCCCTCAAAGAGACATATTGCAACTACTCTCTACATAATGTATATAAACCAGCCTAGGTGCAGCCGCTCAAGTAATTGATTACATTATTATATAACTTGTTAACATAAAATAAATTATCTTCCGTAGATGTTTTGATGAATTATGACGCACTAATCGACTTTTTGTGCAAATATACCCACGTCAGCGATCATCGCCTTCATTTTATTGGCATTTAGCATCCGTAATCATTGTATCATCTTCCTAAATTATAAAAATTAATGGCATATTAAAAATATAATTTACTAAGGATAGTACTCTTAGATAGTATAGCTGCATACAACTAGATTTATTTTAATGTGTTTTTATTTATTACATTCTCACTGCCTGCTTTTTTTCTGGTTATTTTATAGGAGATACGCCTATTAGTCGAATCATCATGTTAGTATGCCTATAGCGTTCCTCGATAGATGAATTATACAACACAAAAATAATTTTTCAATTCGAGCATGTAGTTCCTCAGATTAACGCGTTCAAACAAAAACAAACTTCATATTTATATTTATATTGTTACTATAGATATACTTAGGTAGCCGGATAATTACACCTGGATTATTTTACATCGTGTCGATCTCATTCCGGCCTAGTCCACTATAAATTACGACGGTGTAAATTGCGTCTTGCTGACAATGAGCCGAGTAGAGGAAAACGAGGAGATAGAGTAGTGGTTCATCTGCTCGTCTCCCGCAGCGTCGGAACCTGATTTGAATGTAGATGCGATAATTTTAAACGTGTTTTATCTTGTGACAACAATCATTATTATTCTTTTACATTATTCTGATAGAACACATCACACGCTTTAGAGCAAGTGGATGGTTGTATGAGGACCTATTGGATTGTTCACTGGAAGCATTTTCAATCGTCCGCGAGACATGCTAATAAATAAGTAACAAGATTTAATAGTCCAGATACCCTTTGATTTATCTAGGTAATGTATATAACCTCTTAATCAATAAACCATTTGGATGGCCCGTGGCAGAATGGAAATTTCATCGAACAGTCTCCCGGGACTAAAAGGTTAAGAACAACTGCTTTGGAGCCATTCTGCGTGTGTGCTCTCGTGGAAGGTAGCTCTCACTGATTACGTTACGTTTCGTTACACGTTTCGTGCGATCTCTGAGTAGCCGATTGCCCATGGGAGGGGAGCGTAACGCATCTGCGGATGTTAATGTGATGTTGGTAGATATTAAATGGTCTTCTATTTCTCGTTCGTCCCTCTGCCGAAAAAAAAGGTAAACTGTATGAGTAAGGTAAGAGTGTGGTAGGTATCGGAGACATTACACCTTGGCTGCTTTAATTTGGCAATTATATGTCTTTTAGTCATTCTTTGCGTTGTAATAAAGCAGAAGTGGGCTGGAGCAATTGAAAAGTCTCTGTTGTTTATCAGCTGGCTTTCTCAAACGTGATTTCCAGTTGTAGACAATACCCTGCCACAGTAATCGTCTGGCCAGATCTTAGAAAACTGTAGTGTATGACACCAACACTAAACCTATATAGGTAGGTATAAGAAGAATGATTACTATCAAACTTAACAAAGTATATCAATTCCTTGCACACAAAAGTTATATTTAACCATTTAATAAGATTAGCCCTGGACTTATGCGCGAGACGTGATATATACCAGCTGCGTGTACGAGCTGGTTTTTTGTCAACATTAACACAAGGTAGACCTATGCATCATTGCAGCCAAATTGAGCCGACACGATGACGGCTCAATTCGGCTGCAATAAACGTAAGGAACGGCTCATATGACAGTATCGTAAAGTGAAAGCTGATGCCGTGTTTCGTGCTGGGAATAGCCAGGGGCCCATTGAAGCGGACGAGGAAAAAAGGGCAACGCATTTGCTAAGGCAATTCTGCGGGTGTTTATGAGCGTCGCCAAAAGGTTCCGATTCTCGTTTCCCCCTTACACTTTAAAAACTCATGACCACAACATTCTAAATAATGTCCAACAGCAACTGTCCATAACGATTATTCTAAACAACTAAGCCTTGCTCGCTCAGATCTATTCTAACCTTTTGCTTAAAGCAGATTGTTCTTCTTGCAGAACTATGTGGGATCCCTGGAGCCGATCGGGTCGGAGACGCAGCTCCTGGAAGGGTACAATCGAGGCTCGCCCATTAGCTACCGGGTCAACTTCCCCGTCACCAGCCCGCTGCCGCGCATAACCATGCTCACCGTCAACGACAGGGTGCTGTGCTACGGTCAAGGGGGTAAGTTTGGCAATACTAATTCCATAGATCTATCTTGCTCTATAGTGCTATCTCACGAAGTCCGTTTGACAATGGTGTAATGTGGACTCTAGGCTGTGAGCACAGGAGGACTCTGGCAATATCCTTAAGTTATTGCTCGTGCATATTATTCGGAGAAGAGATAGAGGTTCACGTGACGACGATGAAGACGAAAATGGCGCCGAAAATGTGCTTTTGTGGCCGCTCAATAGAGGATTTTTATAACATTACAAAGGCGGGCGTCTGCATCCCTCTAAGCGGATGTTTGAACGCCACCACTAGATTAAAAAGCTAGATTTAAAAGCTAATTAAAAAAATACATTTTTAATAGCATTTCTATGTTTACATAACGTGCGCGCGTATAACATCGACATATAAGAGTTAACAATTTCATTACATACAAAGACTAATTTTAATAATTTTACTACAAAGAAGTACAATTTCCTACATGCTCTTTTACTCGTCGCCACACAAGATTTATTTTTTCTCATCGCACGCCGAGCACTCACAGCATGATGCTTCCATAAATTCAGATCTGGTAAAAAAAGCACAATTATTTTTGTTTATTTTATTTCTACACGCATACAGTAATTACTAACAGCACAGTAATTATAGCATGCATACAGTTACTCTATTCTCAAAGACTTATAACTCCATCCATCATCGTCATTCCAGTTTCAAGTTTCTGGTTATCTGCGTCATTGTGGCATTTATGATATTGCGATAAAATTAAAACGATTAACAATCAGGATAGACCGACCTTTTGAATAAACCCATTATTTCAATGCATTCTTTGTCCTTTCGAATCCATGACTTCCTTCCACCTATACGTTTGCACAAATATTTTTTTGTTTGATTTTGATTTTTAAATATTATTTGATGATAACACTCGCTAGATCAAGAATAAAAATACTAGTCTATCCGTGCCTACTTCGTTGATCGTTAAGCATTCTTGTGATGTGATTAAGAATGCACAACATACGAGTAGCAATTTTTTTATAGTGTGGGTGGCGAACGAACATACATACATAACATGATTTTCATAATCGGATCAGTATTTCTGAATACTGTAACAAATATTTTATCTCATTATATCTATAGAATAGATTGAAATGAAATTTCACTGTCTGGTGTTTAGGATTCCGTACCCAAAGGTTAAAAAAACGGAACTCTACTAGTAAGACTCCACTGTCCGTCTGTCATCAGACTGTATCGCATGTAGCGTGATAGGGAGTTGAAATTTTCATAGATGAAGTATTTAAGGTGCCGCTATTACAACAAGTACTCAAAATTGGTAAATTATACTTATATCAATGAAAAAGTCCATTACAAACTCATATGTGTAGTTTTTTTCATACAAGATATACGCAGGCACCTGTAAAAATAAGTTTGTCAACTTATATACGTTGTAATGCTCGTATCTCCTGTTGGTTCGAAACCCTTAGTATACGAGTCCGCCACGCTCCTTTTTTTTAATGTACGCTTCTTATTTTCCAGACGTACCCGGCCCCAATGAGTACGTGACGACTATATCCCTCGAGCACATCCTGTACTACCGCGGGGGAGGCGGGCCGAACATCATCTACACACAGAACACGCCCCGTCCACAGCCAGCGACCACGCAAGCCACCTACATCATTGAAGCCTTCCCAGTGGGACTAGGTGAGCAGATGAAAGGTTTTAACAAGACGTTTCTTTGTGTGCTATTTATACAAGAACAAGAGAGGATATGAAACTGAAAGACCAGGCTAGCCCTCGATTAACAGTAGCCTAATAGTGAGGCCTGTGTGGTTTGTGTGAGGCCGCATAATGCAATAAGCAGCGCATTGTAGCTAAACTAGGACATCAACTGAGGTCCCGTTAAGTGACGCGAAAACGAATCACGTTTCATGCGGTTTATAGCTTAGCGGTGGCCGATCTGAGAGAAGGAGGGCAATACGTCCGTATAATAATTATGCGTGTTGCGGATGCCTATGGGTGTCGATAGTCATTAAAAGATTCTGACTCGTCATTTTTCCCCTTATACCGTCAGATTGTCGAAAAATTCAACTGCTACAATGCATGAAATCTATGAGGCTGTCTCATTACTTTGAACTTTTTAGCACCTTCATAAAACACTCTTGAAAGCCTATACAGAGGATGGAATTAAAGAATACAATCGTTCCTTTTATTGGTGACGCAGGGAAATATATTTATGCGTCATCATCCGCCCTGGGTGGGGTCCAGTGTTGTGTGGGGTTAGTGGCAGATTATAGTGCCGAATACCCATAAAAACCACCGCGAGTTCCATCGATGCCATCGTTGGTAAGGTGCCCCGGAACGACAATTCCTCAGGGCACCTCTTCCTGCAACGTCTCTTTTGTCTCGTCCTTTAAGTTTGTACAAAGAACAGCCCCTCGGTTTAATTGGCTTTGCCCGATTCGTCTGGACTCTCCCCAGGCCACTGAAACCTACCGACACGCACACGACATTGCATGAACCACGGTGGAGCGCTCACTCTATCCTTTGCTAGACTAGCATATCCTCTACTTATGCGTAAGTATGCTTCACATCTTACACTCTGTGAACTTGTACATCTTTTTCGATGACATTAGGATTCATAATTACATATCAGACAAACCTGACTGACTTACTTATATATATATCAATGCACAGCCGAAACAGTTGTACCTAGAAGATTGAAATTTGGTACCCCTGCACTTCTTTTCATGATGTAAGCGAGTACTATGACAGGATTTTTAGAATTTCAGATAGATATAAGTAAAATCGATAGGGTGAAATTTATATGGAATTTAACCCTGTCACGTGGATTAAACTGCTGACGCTAGTATTTAATTGCTGAGTAATTCCTACATTTGATTGCAGACTTCAACGTAATCACCAAACCAGCCACTTCTAAGGGACCTCCACCGCCACCGCAGTCGGACCGGGAGAACCCACCTCAACATTGGGAACGCCCGCCACCGGATCGATGGGGACCACCACCAAGGGACAGTCCACCGCCACCCCCGCCACCAGAGTGGGGCAGACCACCGCCCCCAGAGTGGGGCAGGCCACCTCCGCCACGATGGGAGGGCGCGCCTCCTAGATATGATGATGAATATGATCCGCCTCGAGAAAGGCCACCGTCACAAAAACCACCAAAGAGAACGCAAGCGCCGAAGGAACCAGAACCGACGCAGGAATACCAAGAAGAGCCGGACACTCCGGCGCCCACAAAGAGACCGTAAGTTATCTACCTATCTTAATACTTTCTATATGGTATTCCCTTCTCCGTGACATAGAGTTATGAAATTTGGCAATAATTCTAATGAGGTGACAATCAGATAAAGAAAAAACATAACTTTTGTTTTTTGCACAGAGACAAAACAGAATTGCAATGACTCATAATTGCAGTTCTGTTTTGTCTCTGCTTTGGTTAGGAAATCCTGAAGCACTTCCTACTCTTAATTTCTTCTCCGCTTATATTTTAAGATTAAATTCGTTGTGAGTTCCAAGACAGTTTTAGGTTTTAAGTCGGGTTCTCTGCGATCATATCAAAGGGTCACAAGTGGTGGCTGCTGTCGATCCTGGAGACACAGGAATAGCAGCGGCGGGAAAGTGTGGAAGGCCAAGGCAATTAGTGTTATTTACGGAACAAACTTTTTAAGTTTATTATTCGTTTCATACATAATATAAATAAAATAAAGCGTACCTACATCCCGGCTCCCGCTAGTACGGAACCTAAGTGTACGAGGCTTGGCCCGCCACACGTTCCCACCGATGCTACTCCTGTCAGCCAGGATCGACAGCGGCAACCACTAAGGACCCTTTGATATGATCACAGGGAGCCCGAGGGGAAGGCTAAAAAAACTAACTTGGAACCTGCATTGAATTTCATCAGAAGAACACAGGGGGAGTAGGAAATAATTCCAGTTTCCCTTCCTAGTCAAAGGGGGAGACAGTACAAGATTGCAATAACTTGTAAGAGCCAAGAAAAGGAGAGGGCAGCCAGGTGAAGCCCAGCTGCGAAACAGGCTTGTTCATTCCTTAAGTTACATATTTTATCATAATCATTTACAACATATATTAATTCGGTTAAGGTAGGTAAATCCTATACACCTGTGTGTGTAAGTAGGCTGTAGTGAGATTAGTCTTACTTTTTGATGGTAGTCGGCGTCAAAGTCAGATAACGCCCGGACGTTATCTGACTTTGACGGCGAGCGCGTCAGCGCGTCGAGGTATCATTTGGCTGTTTCTTCTAAAGTATGAGTGTATGTGTTATTTATTTTAAAGTAAACAAAAATGGGATCAGAGGACCTATTTGGCTTAAGTTCGGTTCCTCGGTTCACCACGGATCTTCAGTATCCAGTCTGTTCGCGAGGCTTTTTACGAATTACTTTTTGCTAGCAAGACTGCGGCGCGATAACGTGATCTAGCCGCACGAAATAAGGTTTATTCTTTATGTAAGTATCGTTAAGTTTTTGCCTGTTTTGCGGATTTTGTTACGTTTTCGTCTCGCCCTACGAAACTCCCGGCGTAAGACACTTAAGGTGCCGTACCACCACTTACAATTTGACGCTTGTATTACCAGTTTTCTACCTAAAGCTACATCACCGCAATTAGTAAAGGTATCTGTCAGTATGTCTGCGCATTCATTTAGATTTAGCGGGCGTGCGAGTGAAGTCCCTGGCAAGGCAAACAGTGATCGAAATCATTTCCAGTTTCCATTCTTTGCATTATATCTATAATCATTAAAAACAATTGAAGAATTTTTCGAGGACCCGTGGGTACTCAATTAAGCGATGGTCGCTACAAGATACTTCTGGTAGGACTCGCTAGTTATAGATGCGGACGTACGCGCTTTCAAGCGTGACGTCAATAGAAGATTCGCCCAATGGGATACTATAGGTAGGTGGTGCATCGGGGGTGTTATGAGTTGTAAGATTTAGCTCGGCTGTAAAATCTTCTATGGCGCCTCTACGATCGCGGTCTGTATATCTCGTTTTGCCATACCACAAATTTGGAATATAAATGCCGGTAATTAATTTCAATGATTTTAGATCTTATTGACGGGGTTTGATACACGAGTACAGAGTCTAAGTTATAGTCTACCGTGATCTTTTCTAATTCGAGTAACTCGTGTTTATTGTTAGGGAGGTTTAGCTGTACTATGAATAATTTGTCTAGTTAGATAGTATGTAAACCATATACGAGTAGAGAGTGTATATTATGTATTGTTTGCTCTCGTGCCCAGAAAACCTGCACCACGCCCGCTCCAAGGTCAAGGCGAGTCATCGGGGAACACGTGTGGCGTCAACGGGGTGGACTCTGTGCCCCTGGTGTACCGGGGCATAGGCTACGAGCGCGGCAAGTGGCCGTGGCTGGTGGCTATATTCAAGAGGAAGTACACCGGCCTCGGCTACATCTGCGCGGGGACTTTGGTCTCCAACAAACACGTTGTAACAGGTAGTATCTTTTATTGTGTAAGGGGTGGAATCATGCTGCACTGTATTGCAGAATCAGGCCGGCGCGACAGGGAAGGCACTTCTTACCTCTCGCTCACACGATATCGGCGTAGAAGGTGACATCTGCGGTGCTGCGTTTCGTGCGGCTTGTGAGTAGCCAGTGACACATTGGTGGGGAGGAGAAAAAGAGGGCAACGCATCGGCATAGTAATTATGCGGATGTCATGGGCGTCGGTAGCCGTAAAAAGGTTCCGGTTGTCGTTCGCGCCACTATACTATAAAAAGATACCTAATGCAACGCGTATTGCAGCCGAGCCGGAAAGCACTTCTCAATTATCAATGTAATTTGGAGGCGTCCATTGACGTGAGGCATTTGTGGCAATTTTTCGACAGGAGAGCCCGCGTCCTCTCCCCTGATAAGATATCGTAACAAACTAATCTACAAATAAAATCTCCTTGTTATTAAGCTGTTGGGGTTTGCATACAGAAGCTCTAACAAATGAACACCTCGTTGGCTCGACTTTAAACCATAACATAAGCAGATTACGCGCTAGGACAACTCCTACAACTGTGCTTTGTGGATTGTAGGTCTAGCATGCAGCCTGTGTGGTGCTTTTTCTGAAATTATTTTCGCACAAAAAAATTACGGGATAAATGCCTAAACAACTACGTGAGATTTGGCGAAGTAGTCTCGATCCCCTACAATGTCTCAAGTAATTAATGGACAACCCCTATCATCGGCGCCGCGTGATGATGTTGTGAACGATGCTCTCCATGTTCTATTGTGTTAATGTAACATATTTTTTATGGAAAATTTACGACTTTTACGGAAATGGAATTTAGAACCCACAGCCGTCTATTCGCCGACCAGTAAGCGTCACTCTTCGATAAAAAACGGTTGTAATGATTCAAGAGGATTAAAGTGACGTGTCTTTTTTCAGCGGCGCACTGCATGCAGCGTAAGAACTCGTACACCGCGTCCAAGGACCTGGTGGTGAGACTCGGAGTGTACAACCTGGACGACTGGACCGATGAGTCCGTCGTCATCAGGAACTTGGAGAACGCCGCCATACACGAGTCCTACAACTCCACTACACTTGCGAGTATGAACCTGTGTCGTTTCTTAGGCACAGTTCTTGTCGTGCCTTATCTTTCTATTTTTTATGATATAGGGGCATACGAGAAACCGGAGCCCTTTGACGACAACTAACGCCCATAGATATCAGTACTGTTTTTGTCATGCAACACAATCTTTCCTTCTCACTTCTAATGAGTCCTCCTTGGATATGACTGTATAGGCAGATAATACATTAATTACATTCAGCCACTGCCGCGGCTCTTCGAGCTGGCGGAAATTGTTCTTTTATCAACACTTATACATACATGTACCCAGTTTATCGATTTTCTCAAAAACTAATGAACGCATTTTCATGTAGGTTTCGCTGATAAATAGAGCATTTTTCAAATCATATTTAAAGTGACAGCTGACGTACTTCGCGCTGTGTGCTGCCCATTGAGAGAACGAGATTGATGTCGAGAACGGGGGATGTTCTATTTTTATCGAAAAGCTTTATTTTAGAATGGCTGCCTGCTACAAAGAAGCTATCCCAGCTATTAAATTTGTTTTGCCTTTGTATTTCAGATGATATCCTCTTGTTAACGTTGGACAGGACGGTGGAGTTTAGTTTATACATCAAAGCGGCTTGCCTGTGGAGTGGCAACACTGATCTGAACGCCATCGTGGAAAGTTCTGGAGTGGTAAGTGGCATATATTAAACTGCCCATTGGAGGGCAGAAGGACAGGAGGGTGACACATTCGTATGATAACAATAATGCGGATGTCTGTGGGCAGCGGCAGTCGTCCTAAGGCTCCGAGGCTTCGATTGCTCGTTGCACCCATCTATACTAATAGTATAAAGTTGAATAGTATGGTTGCCTGATCGCGTCAATCTCAGGAACTACTGGCCCCAATAGGAAAAATATTATTGTTGAATAGTTCATATATCGAGAGAGGCTAAAGACCATATATGGTATATGGCCTATAGCCACACTACGACTAATAGGACCGGAATGACGCCGGTCATTT
The DNA here is from genome assembly GCA_017140195.1 of Eumaeus atala. NCBI lineage: Eukaryota > Metazoa > Arthropoda > Insecta > Lepidoptera > Lycaenidae > Eumaeus > Eumaeus atala. The sequence continues at coordinate 52,190 of JAFELO010002210.1, forward strand.
CTTAACTGAACAATTAAATGGGGTGGTAAAATTGAAACAACTACTGAAGCGGTATGCAAAGGGCGGTCACAGAATATGTTTATTTACGGATGAGAAAATTTTTACAACTGAGCAATATTTTAACAAACAAGAGCCATATTTTTGTGCAAAAGGTATCAAAACATCGGCACAAGTGTATCAAGGTAGCTAAACCCGTTAATAACTCCATGTCCAGTAGCCAAGTATGATCCTTCCAGCAAGGCTCGGCGCCGGGTCATACAGCTCCATCCATGCAGTCTTGTTTGGAAGCGAACGTCTCGGATTTCATGAGAGCTGAAGACTGGCCGTCGCCTAGTCGAGATCATAATCCGCTGGAATATGATTTATGGTCAGCTTTAGAGAGCACAGCTTGCTTTATGGTCAGCTTTAGAGAGTACAGCTTGTCAGAGTACAGCCCTAAGACAACCCATACGATTGGCAGTGAAGAATTTCCCCATGGAAAGAGTGCGGGCTTCTATTGATTACCGTCCTCAACGTTTAAAGGACTGTGTTGCAGCCAACGGAGACCGCTTCGAATAAGCTTTTTATATTTTTAATTGTTTTATATTTGCGTATTAGACTAACACACTGTAAAAGTAATAAATGTTATTTGCACTTTAAAAACACTTTACTCCTTTGTCACAATATTTATGGCAAGACTAGGTATATGAAGGTAACTTATAAAAGATCTTTGGTAATTGCTAGGACTTTATTCCTGTTGGGCCTTATGGTGTGAGGTTTGTAAGAGTCTATATTATTATAGACTCTTACAAGTCCCACACCAAACAGACCGCTATTGGGTGTAGTAATAGAACTGCCTCTCACAGCTCCGTTCCTACTAAGGCACTGGGCAATTCTAATCATCACTTAATTTTAGGTGGCGGGTTGGGGAGCGAGCGAGGCGGGCCCCGCGGGGCGCGGAGAGCCGCGCATGGTGCGTATGCCCATCGTCAGCACGACGACATGCCGCGCCAGCAAACTGGAGTTCCACAAGCTCACTTCCTCCAAGACTCTCTGCGCTGGTACGTTACATTACCTGACTGTCCTGCTAGTCCTACTTACCCTACTACTCCTACCAGTAAATGTGAAAGTTTACACATGTATGCTTTTTATTCCTGCACACAAAATTACTGAAGAAATTCCGCTGAAATTTTGCCGGTTTTTATTCAACTAGGATAAATTGTATGCGGGTAATCCACGGGGTTCTTATGTGACTGACGATCTGTTGGTTAGGTTACTTACAGAAAATAAGAAATAGTTTTTAAAGATAATTGGTGTTTTTAACACTTTCACAGTTTTGATGTTATTTGTTCCTCACAGGTGACCGCAACGGCGCAGGGCCATGCTTAGGTGACTCCGGCGGCGGCCTGTACATACTAGACAGTAATACCGGCCGGTGGAGGCTGCGCGGCATCGTCTCCATATCTCTGTGGTCCCAGAGTGGAGAGGACACGTGCAACCTCAACGACTACATCGTGTTCACAGACACAGCTCAATACTTGCCGTGGATTAAGTCTGCGATGGCCACATAATATTTAAGTAGTTTAATAAAAAAAATTATAAGACTTGTGTCATGTTTGGTGATCCGTGAACCTAAAATACTAATCCAAACCTTATCATAATATAACAAAAAGTCATATACTTCACAAAGAAGCCTAATTTACGTGACTAGGTCATATTCACTTTAAAGATCGACGCTCGCCTGGTGTCAGATGAGAATCGATGCCCATAGAGACAAGTGCCCGCATACCTTATTAGAGAAAGACCACTAGCGACGATTTATAAGATGTGAGTACTTATGTAGGTTAGAGGTAGGTACGGTCTACCGTAACTGTAGAACGACCGTTATCACATTCCTTTAGCATTGTTCACCGGTTTGAATCGGATTCACCGGTTAACAAGCTAGCGAGTATGTTGCATGCGTACCTATACTGAAGGCATACCTATATGTACGAATACACAAATATAACCTATACATTATTCCAAATATTTTGATCGAAGCGTACATTTCGTTAGAGCGAAAAAGGTCTAGGCTTTGGATGTAGAGTTAATCAAAGTATCTGCTGGCAATCCACAATCGCCTAATTATTTATAAAGAGAAACATAAACCTCCAGTATTCCTTATACTGATTCCTAATTGGACTGGCCCGGCCAGAGAGATACTTCTCGATCAAATGACACTACCGTGAGGTGACAGGTATGCTGGATGTGATTTGCGAACTTCCTGTGGCCTCCTCTTCCGGAATTTCTGGGGAGAAAGGAAAAAACGAATCAGCATAATAATTATGTAGATGTCTATGGGCTTCGGTAGTCATGAGAAGGCTCCGAGTTCTTGTTTGCGCCCTTATACTATAAAAGGAAGAAAAACATAATGTAGTCTACAGTCCCTTGCGATAATGATGATGTTGTAGTTTGAATAATTGAAAAAAAAAACAAAATTATTAATAAATTTGTACAATATTTACTGTAGATATATTTTTACCGAGAAATGCCTATAATTATCGGTAAGTTGGGTATTGATGTTACCTACAATGTGGCCACAATAACACGATAATTATAACAAATGCATTGAAAACTGGTAAACGAGCTATGGTGTGTGCAACGCTCACAAACACCAGGGGTTTTGCAGTCGTGTTACCTGGCAGTTAGATTCGAATAAGATGTTGAAAATAAATAAGTTGTATCGGCCCGGAAAAAGCGTGGGTGGCCACTGAATCTACAGAGTGCGTAGGAGGTCATTGCTCTTAAATTTCATGGTAGGGGACTTCGGAACTCGCGTCTGTATAGGTGGAATTTTATTATGAAATTCAGCTGAATACACTGAACGATTTCCCAGAACAGTCTCTGTACAAGACACGGTAAACGTTGTATAGCGAAGTAACATTTTCTGACATCCGAAATTGTCGATGATTGACGCCACACGGCGCTGAATGCAGCTAAATACAATAAACTGCTATTGAGGAGTGACCGCCCGAAGGTGTCAGCAATACTTCATAGTGGGGTCTAAGCTAAGCTAGGCTTTTAAATGCCGTTTTAAATTTATCCTCTCTATTGATAAAAGACGTTAATCCAATAATGTTGGATAGCAACAATAGTTCTTACAATGGCGAGTTTTTGTCATAGAGGAGATTAGAGAAGCCAAAACGCGTCAGCCAAAGTCTAAAGAGAAAAGGAATGTGTTTACTGTTTGTTTCCGCGCCACGAATATTTATCTGTACAATGCACATGCGAGATTAGATATACAGAGTAGAATACTAATGTAATTCTTATCTTCCTTCTATATTATCTCCAAGGAAATTGCTATCTTGAAAAAAAAATGTTGCCATATGGAAAAAAATGTTTGGATCGCTTTAATATCAAAGTACCTACACAATGACAGATGACAGCTATTCAAATTTCAAATACCAGTTTAAGTTGTAAATAAGAAGCATAATGTTCGCCAACCTATATTTTAAAAATTAAGAGATAACAATTATGTGCTTCTGTCTTATATGATTTAATAATAGTTAATTTTAAAGATAACAATATGTCTTGGACCAAATTATGCAATAAACAAGAACTACAGCTACTTAGTACGTTAAGTGGCGGTCAAAGTTTTCGGTATGTCTACTTTTCGTTTATGTTTGCTTTCTTTTTCGTTGTTTAATTTTCAGTTAATACGCGCTAAAAATAATCTGAAAATTGTATACGAAGCTGCTCATACATATAATATTACAAAATTAATATGGAAGAAAATAATCAATCAATCTTGTTTTTGTCTACTTAGAGTTAATGTGCCTTACGTACATAAAATTAAAACTAAATTGGAGCAATCACATTTATCAGTTTCTTCAAAGTTACAAACAAATATTTCCTTCTATACCAACAAAGATTTTATGATTTTTGAGGTAAACTGTCAGTTTACATTTGTACATATTTTAGTATGTTTGTTTCATAAATAAAAATAAATTAAGATTAAAGCTAAATTCATTAGCCTCAATCATACATTGTATTGCACTACAAATGATGTCAATAATTAAGTTTTACTTAACTATGTTTATTTAAATTCACTTCAAATTGATATCAGATGGAAATATAATGAAATATCAAAGGAATGGAGAGGAGTGTTTGCAAAAACGGCATGGAAGATAAGAGAAAATAGCAACAGTATAGAGTATGACATCATCGGATCATTATCACTGGAAGTGAATAAGAAAAACAAAAATGGTGAAAAAGACACAAGCTTTAAGGAACTTCTGAATAATTACTTTCGTCTAGAATCCAATCTGAATGAATATTACCAAGATTGGTCTAACAAAGATGAACTTTTTAAATCAGCATGCAAACAGTTCTATGGAATCAGAATGCTTAACCAGGAGCCTGTGGAAAATCTTTTCTCATTTATTTGTAGTCAAAATAATCACATATCAAGGTAAGAGTTAACTTGACATTATTTAGCTACTTATAACAATAACAGCATTTACACTTTACATGTAACTGTGTTGAATTACAGTCTACATTGAATTACTATATTATGTGCAGCAGTATAAATGTGAGTGAGTAGTATATTGGAACAGCCAATATAATACTCACTCACATTTTACCAATATAAAGTGATGGGAGATGACTAAGCTATATCATTTCTATAGAATCACCAAAAGTCTGGATGAACCAAATGTTGTGGACTTAACAAATCTAAGAATTTGCTATTATTTATTTCTGGTATTATACCTACCAGTCCTGAAAGAAATTACTCTTGTGCTTTTGATGGGGATTTGAGCACCACCATGGATCTGCCAGTGCTATTAGGCCATCTAACTACTTGCTGATACTTGTTAAAAACTTGTGTGAAATCATGTAACCAAATTATTTCAGGATATCAACAATGGTTGAGAAGTTGTGTGAAAATTTTGGTGACAAAATAATAGAATATGAAGATGTTGTATACTATGCCTTCCCTGAAGTGGAAAAGTTAGCACAGGATCAGGTATAACATATTTTACTTAAATTTTTTTTAGCTTCAAAGAATAGAGATATGAAATGACTGTTATGTCAGCTCAATGTGTTACTAAGTTTATATATGTCGTAGTCCTTTGGTATAAATCACTATATCACATTCCGGCTATATTTTAAATTTTCCATTTTGTAAAATGAGTGACGCAAACAGAAAAAACAGTACAAAAAAAAACAAATGAATGACAGTCATCAAAGCACAAATACATAAGTAAATAGCTGTATGAATTTGAATTTGGAATTAGTTACCAAAGAGGAGACATTTGTGATTAATTTGGCCAGTACGAAAAACGCCAATATCATATGTAAGGACCTAATATATACATTTTTTTGGCTTCCAACATGTCACTCTAATGAGAGTTATCAGAATGGGATGTTTGATGAAGAATTAATGCCAAGAAAGTTAGGGTTGCACTTAACCAGCTGGAAGTGATAACACTCACACAGAAAAATTAAGAAGTAAGGTGATATGAATGAGTGTGCTTTAGAGTGACCATTCCAAAGAAAAATAATAATAAAGTGCTACCCACTGTTTCCATCCACTTATAACTGTGATTTGATATCGTGGTTGAACTTTACTTTATGACTAGATTCAGACATAATATAAGCACACCATATATCATTGTCCTTTTTTATCAGTGCTTTGTGATTGATTGAAATTCTAGATTCCGGCACAACTGAATGATATCAAAGCCAGCCCTGATTTGGTGCTTTCCATGTGTCGGGAAAAATGACATTTATGGGATATTTAGATTTTAGATAGTTCTATAAAATCTATAATAATGTATGCTGTCATGTGTTGAAAACATTAGGATTTGCTTTTTTTTTTCAATATAAACTACATAAATATTAGTAGTTATAAACTTCAAAGTCGCATATAAAATATATTTGTCCCCAGGTAGAAAAGGCATTGAGAGATTTGGGTTTTGGTTATAGAGCAAAATTCATTCACAAATCAGCTGCACAGATATTAGAATGGGGAGGAAAAAAATGGTTTGAGAGCCTTAAGGAGATGAAGTATAAAGATGCTAAACAAGAATTGATAAAACTCTGTGGCATTGGACCGAAGGTAAGACTCAGAAGTATTAAGGGAAAAAAGTTTATACGCATAACATAAATTTACAGGATATTAAAGAATCCAATGTAAGTGGTAATGTTTTCCGAAGTGCATGCTGCTAATAAATTACACAGTGAATCTGATTAACCAAAAAAATGTTAAGTGGAGGCATTCCTAAGCTGATTTAGGCTAAATAGTACCAATTTATATATACTAATAACATTACTGTCAGGACGCTTGTAAATCGATAACATAAATACAAAATACACCTCGCTTTTCAACCCCGCTCTTAGCGAGAGGCTTAATTAATATTTCTTTCCGTATGGACATAAAATATTACAAATTTCAAACTATCTTGCTATCTATTCATTGATAGTGTTTTGAAAATAATCATATCAATATTCGAAATACTCATACAGGCTGGTTGGTGAGTCATTTTCATCGCTAATGTAATAATATAAGTATCTTTTACTATAAAACACTCACACGCGCACGCGCACGCGCACGCGCACGCACACACGCGCACGCACACACGCGCACACGCGCACACGCACACACGCACACACGCACACACACACACACACACACACTTACAAATTGATAACAAGCCAGACGCATCAACTGTGACGTCACAACACAATACGTCAGCACTACCGTGACTGAGATTTTAGTTAATTTTCCGAACTACAATGAATTACCTCTATGAGTGGTGAAAATTTACCTTACCAGTCATACCCATGAGTTGTTGTGTTGTTTTTCAGGTAGCAGATTGCATATGCCTGATGTCGTTAGGTCATCTAGATTCAGTGCCAGTAGATACTCACGTGTATCAGATAGCCGCCCAGAACTACCTGCCACATCTCCGGGGCAAGAAGAGTGTGACAGACAAGATGTATATGGAGATCGGAGATCATTTTAGAAACTTATTCGGAGACATGGCGGGCTGGGCTCATACTGTGAGTTGATAATTATTTTATTAGTAAGAGGAGGATTTCTGTATGTGGCCTGTACCAACAACAACTATATGTGGTTGATACGAACCTGGAGATACTTCTAGCTGAGCTGTGATGGATATACTATTATGTTTTGTGCTTAACGCGAGAGTTCGGGTCATTAAAAAATTGATAGGCTAAGGTAATTTCGCAAATCAACGTGGTGTGCGAAGGTGCATTCTGACCGTGCCGAAAGAAATCTCACACTCAAAGCTGATCCGAACGCTCGTTTGCGCCATGTGCTAAAAAACAAAACTAATGCAGTGCGACAGAGAACAAACTAATTTATCGAATTGTGTGCTGTAGTGCAGATTTCTAACAAGAATCAAGAACATTGACAACTACTTTTGTTTTTGCCAATAGATGTGGGTCTTCACGTACCCTATTTAGCGCGCACACGCTATATGCGTACGTCATCGTATTGTATGTACCGCGTGCGCGTGCGTGCCTTCTCTTGTTTTATATGGACCTCTATATTTTAAAAGCACTTCAAGCGTGGGTTTAATTTTATTAAATCTTTTCCTAACTGTAATAACTTTTGTTTCACAGGTATTATTTTGCGCAGATTTGAAAAAGTTTAAAAACAATTCCGAAGACGACAACTACAAACCTAAGAGGAAAAAGAAAAAAGTAATAGTGTAAAATATTATATTGCACTAGATATATATTATGATATTTTTATATTATGATACATATTATGATAGATATATACAAAACGAATCTCCTTACAAACTAAATTGACTCATCCTGCATAATTATAACAGTACTAAAAATAGATAGATTATGCATGTCAGTCAAGCAACGATGACTGTGCGTGTCAGCTCTAACATTCGGTCAGGTTTACTCCTTAAGAATGAACAGGAACAAGAAACGCGAGCGCATTTTATAGCGCTGCTCTGGTGATACGCTCTATGACTCGATCGTTGTTAATTTTTTTTTTTTTGCTTAAAGACCGAACTCCAAAAGAGATCTTTAGCAATGTATCAACGAAAAAATAACGGGAGTTGATAAATTTCCGATAGATGGCGCCCGAAACAAATGTATATGTTGCGGACGGATTGTCCAAAGCGCCGTATTTCATTGCATTTAGCAATTTCCAGGACAGGGCTGTTTCGTTTTGTGGCGGGCCAACGGCCGGGTAGACATTGCGACTACGACATATACATACAGCTTGCTGTTAACGAACGAGGGAATGAGATTAGTATATATCAGTCTTTTTGTCGTGACGCATTTTTGGGTCACAGTGCTTCAAATCAAATGACAAGGAAAATTCACAGACCATTCAGAGAAAAATATAACTTGTAAAAGTGGTATTAAAATAACCATAATACATGTATTTATAATCTAATACATAGTCTTCATAGGATCTATAATTAGCTATAATTACTTAGTGGTATAGGCCCATCTATAATACTCTATAGGATTACCTAAACTGTTCACAAATTATAGGCCTATTTATTAGAATTTTAGTGTGTAAAAAAATCTGAACACTTGGTAAAATATAAAAGTGGGATTGACCTTACCTCTTAGTTGCGATTTCATAACAATAAATGAACCTATGGTAAATATACTATACTTAGTAATTATCTCTTCTAATACACAACCTCTTAATTTAACTAATACAAAAACAATTTTCTGGTTTGATTATATTAATATTCAGTAAAAAAATATATATGTTATGATGATTATGATAATCGTAAAAAGGAATACTTGCCCTCTGTCAAATGCTGGACATAGCCCGAAATGTTCTAGCAAGTCAAAGAAAAAACTGAGACATCTGCAAATTAGTATCACAGGGATATATTGATATTGCTTATTAATTAAACTTAATGTTATAATCCTATGACAGTAGTTTGGTCCTAGACATCATCTACCGTTGAGTCCTGTTTGTTTACACAAGGCAAAACTTTAAAGCTCTATGAGATTGGTTAGGCTTTAAAGATTTTAAAACATCACTCAGGGGTACAACACATGTTGAGGGGTCACAAACGATTTGATGGCAACAACACGATGAAAGAAAACAAACTGGACTCCGCAATTCTATACCTGGTACACACACCCATTGTTGTTCCATACCTGGTACACACACCCATTGTTGTTCCATACCTGGTACACACACCCATTGTTGTTCCATACCTGGTACATAGACACATTGTTGTTCAATACCAGGTACACACACCCATTGTTGTTCCATACCTGGTACATAGACACATTGTTGTTCAATACCTGGTACACACACCCATTGCTGTTCCATATCTGGTACATACACACATTGTTGTTCAATACCTGGTACACACACCCATTGTTGTTCCATGCCTGGTACATACACACATTGTTGTTCAATACCTGGTACATTCACCCATTGTTGTTCAATACCTGGTACATACACCCATTGTTGTTCCATACCTGGTACATACATACATTGTTGTTCAATACCTGGTACATTCACCCATTGTTGTTCCATACCTGGTACATACACACATTGTTGTTCAATACCTGGTACATTCACCCATTGTTGTTGCATACCTGGTACATACACACATTGTTGTTCAATATCTGGTACATTCACCCATTGTTGTTCCATACCTGGTACATACACACTTGTTGTTCAATACCTGGTATATTCACCCATTGTTGTTCCATACCTGGTACACACACCCATTGTTGTTGCATACACAGACACACCATTAGTTTTCATTGGGTACATCATTCGACCAATCAAAACATTAGTACCCCTAGTAGTGGCCTCTGGCGAATATTTTGTAAACTTATAGAGAAGTGGGGTTCTTCACTTTGCCTTCGCTTATCACTTGTTCCCATAATATATTTGTGGACTGTACTCGATGAGGGCTTGCAGTGCCCTGATCTCAAATGCCAAGTCTGTGACAGCAGGCGGAGTGGCCACCAGGGTTGGTGCGAATACTGTGCTGAGGTTGTGCGCTGACATTTTGTTCACCTCCGCATATTGGGCCACTCTGAAACAGGTAATAACGGATTTTATTGCGGATTATTTGGTTATTTAACTAGCTCGACGTTTCAGATGCTTTACAACAGCGACGGTCACGGGACGTACGATGAAGACATCCTGATGTCATAAGTCATTAAAAGTACCAGGAGGTTATGTAATCGGGTGTTTTGTTTTTTTTTTAACGACAAACGAGAGAGAGAGAGAATGGGATTAAAATTATCACGAGAAGTATCGGGTACTTCGTCTCCGACGAATGACACCATAAACTATGAATGACGACACGACGACACAGACAGTCGGGCGGACAAAGTGATCCTTAAGCGTTCCGTTTTTGGTACGAAATATTAAAGGAGTCGACTTCGATATCCGTTTGAAGTTTACTCCTTAAGAACGAAATTCTGAAGTGCGAGGCGCACAAGAGGCGTAAGTTACACACGACTGTTCCATTACTGTTTCACGGAATTCCATTCCTCATATGTTTTCATTCAAACATTTCTCTTAAGGAGGAAGAACTCCTAAAAATGACATGCATGATGAATGTTATACATTATATGTTAGAGTAGGCACATATATCCTGGTTGGATGCAAGTAGCACAGGATGGGTCTCTGATTCATCCATTACTATGGGACAATCGATGGCAAATTAAGGCGCGCTAACACCACGAAGGTAGCCAGCGGTTTATTTTTTTGTATAAGACCACGAAGGTAGCCAGTGGTTTATTTTGACACATTTCGTATTTTAAAATTTTTGCATAAGTTCCATGACTTATGTTAAAATTCTTCAACCAAATCCAACAACAGACAGAATACTGAAAGCAGGCGGTGTTCTGATTCGCGCGGTTTGTGAGTTTACAGCAGTCCACAGGAGTTTGTTTGCCATCTTATAATATATAATAATGACAAGCTCACTTGTGTAAGTGCTGCACCGTGTACTGCAAGCAGTTGAAGTGCGCCGGCGGCAGCAGCTCCAGGCACTGCCGCAGCATGCCCACCTGCTGCGCCGTGCTCTTCATCTCTGGAAACAACACTTTCATGGAACAAAGAAGACAACGGTAATATGCAAGATAAAAAATAATGTACGAACAATTTTAGAAATTTTAATTTATAAGCATAATAAATAGATCCTCCTTGCAGGCCGTTTTATGTTAATAAATAAATGTAACTAGAGATACAAATCGAAGTCCCTCTGAGTTATTTTCGCTGGTTCCTCTCTGGTCTGGTCTGACCTGGGTTAGACTTGAACAAGTCCCAACATAGTTCAAGCCTTGTCGTGGCTGTAAAACAAATTTGCGGGGCCGAGAGGGCTGGTCTTTGTACCCCGCTTATAAGAAGAGGTGTCCTATTTGAAAGGACAAGAAGAGGAGACGATGTTGCGCACGCGGCAACGGCCGATGGGAACCTCACTACGATCAACGGTCCCTCTGTGGAGGTGGAGTCGATCTCTTAGGAGACTGACTTGCCCTTGAGGTGCCTTGGTGCTTTCCAGTTGTGGGGCACATCAACATTGCGGGCACTGATAGCATTCGCGTTGGTTTTAGTGAATATTCGCTACTCAAGTGTACTGCGAACCAGGCCCACCCGGGGCCGATCATGGCGCGTAAATGCGATTCCACGCGTCAACAAAACAAAAGTTCGAATCTGAGGTAGAATATTACTTTAATGTTCAATTGGATTATTTTAAGAATTATATTTTAAATTCAAAATATTTTATATATAGAATTCCCGTATCACAATGTTAATTACCTTACTCCTCCGAAAAGGCTTTACCGATTTTTACCAAATTGTATATGCATATTCAGTAGGTCTGGGAATCGCCTACGAAAAACAGGGCCAACAAGAAATCTCAGCCTTTTTACGACTACCGACGCCCATGAACATCCACATAATTACTATGCCGATGCGTTACCCTCCTTTCCCCACCTCCTGTCAGTGGGCCACCGGCTACTCGAAAACCGCACGAAACGACACTAAAAATGTCACTTTACGGCGGTATTATGTGAGCGAGAGGTACCTCCCCGGTCGTACCGGCCCAATTCCGTTACATAGGAGGATGCCGTGTCATGCATATGCCACCACCTCCTTCTATGTAGCATGGCACTACCCCTTCCTAGATGACTCCGTATAACAGTAAACATTTTTTTACTATTAAACGATATGACGACAACACACCCAATTACGACAGAACAATATCTGTTATCCTGTGAACTCTAGTCATATATCTAGGCTAGGCAAAAGCGCCTGGGTCTTTGTATCAGTGGGATCGAAGTGTATATTGGAGGTTATAGGCGGGGTAAAACATACATCAACTTTTACTTGTCAGACATGAGCAAAAACTGGGAACCTAATCTTAGCCATGATTAGGCAATGTAGTACGAATTGCCTAAATAATTAGGTACCAATCTAACCCAACTGTTTGTACTAAGCAATAAAGAAATAAAACTTACGTATTGCTTCCACTAGCTTGGGGTGAACTTCAAATGTAATTAGGGGTACAGGCAAGAGCCTTAAATATAACTTTAATGTGCCAGCAACTACATTGATATTGCTAAATAGACTCAGATCTGTCGCTTCACCATCTAGAAAAAAATGCATGTTAGTCTAAAAGTAAGCAAATTGTTAAAAAAGAAAAAAAGAAAGATATATGTATATTTTTTACTGATGATTTCAATATACCTACTTCTTTGATTCAGCTCTATCTTTTGACCCCCTTGATAATAAAGGGGTTAGTGTAGAGGTGATAAACACACACTTGTCCTAGCAATTTGTAACATCCACCACATTGGATCCAATGATCTCAGCTTTATTGATGTCTTAGGTTTACGCGAATGTTACTCATTACAATAAAACTACTTTTACGGATGCTAGAATGAGGTCATTCTAGGGTAGGTATCCTTGACTTTTAGGTTATTGCTGAAAACTTCTGAAACGTCGAGATCGTAATGATCTCAGTATCGTCACAAAACCACACTAGATTTTGGTGAATGCGGGTGAAATATTGATTGTAATATGCCAGGATACATGTTATGTACATATAATGTACATTAGTTACAGAATATATTTGAGCAATTAACATATCTTATAATTGTATGATGAACAATTTTAGTTACAACACTTATTTAGATGATTCACTTCAATAGTAAAGAAAAAAACATGTGCAGCCAGACAGACTGGGCCACATTTGAAGAATAAACATACCTTTATCAAACGCTATCTTTAATGCTTCAATTTCATCAGCAAACCCAGACACTCTATAAATTCCTTCCGAATCTAAACCTCTCGCTTCAATCTCCACAACACATTTACGAACTACAAAGGGTAATGTGCTTGAGTGTGCATTCAATAGTGTTGTCAAATCTATACCAAACACACCCCTCAGTTTTTTTAAGTCAGGAACACAGTGATTTGGAACTCTTTCAGAACATTTTATATGTACAATGAACCCACAATCTAAAAAATATAATGATTAAGAAATGGGGAAAGAAAATAAGTAACATCACTTACTTAACAGTACTTAATTGTTTGGACTAATTATTTAATGGACAATACAAAAAATTTTATTTATTGTTGTACTAATTATAATCACCACTTTAAACATCACTTGTACTTTATCTATCCACTGTCCCTTTCAAACTTCAGCAAGATGGTGAGGTTCCAGTTTATTTCTTTTTTGTGTAAATACATAAAAAGTTTTGTAGTCATTTTCATTTATTAACTTACATTTTCAATTACAATTTTTCATAATTTTTTATAGTAATTCACCAAACTAATTAAATATAAACTTTACTTTAAACACATTTTATACAAATATTTACTTTGTATGATGTAATGCTTATGGAATGGAATCTGATAATGTTTAGACCATAGAGGTGTAGTTTAAACAGTTCCGTTCCAAAGTATAGTCCTTAACTATTAGCTGCCCTCATATAAAACATGAAATCTATTAGTTACAACTTGTACAAAAGAAATTACAAATTGAACTAATGATGTATCATACAGCAGGTTAGTTATGGCTGGCCATGTAAAGCTCCTGGCACAAAGTAAATACATGCCACTGGTAAGCGTTAAGTTGACACTGAATACCAGTGTGATGCCAATTAATTTGTACTATTTGTATTTATTATTAGGAAAGATAACAACGATACCTTCACATTTAACACCTTGAGCAGTAAAACCCCAAAGGAAATTAGCACAGAGTTCGCACCAATTAAGTCCTTTAAAAGTATGAATTTTGAAATTATGAGATTTAGTATATTTAAATAGTAATGGACCATCCTCAATGGTTGGTGTGAGATCAAAGCTTGGCTTCTTGATATCGCCGTCTTCAGCAGTTGTATTTATTAAAAGATTTGATTTATTTGCACTCCTGAAGATAATGAATGATTTAAATGAGCAATGTTGAAAGCAATCAGTGATGAGCTGAATGAATGAAAGAAAATAAAAAAGTAGAATTTATAAAGACAGATATGAAGAAAATAAACTACTACAAACAAGCTCTTACATCAATCTGCTGGTGCAAAAATATCTTAGCAAAGTTGTAAGGTAATTGGGGTTAGTTGGAATGGTAAATTAAAGTTTTCTTCACTATTTTAATAGCAACACAGCTTAGTTCTACAGGAAATAAAATATGTTGATTTTAGTGAAAAAAAGCTATAAATTTTAACAAAGGTATGATAGACTGTAAGAAACAAATTAATTTGGGATTAAATCACCTGGTACATAAAACATATTTTTAAACACAAATAAAATTGTATCTCAAAATATACTTACTTCATCTTTGTTAGAGTATTTATCTTCGTCTTATTAAGTGTAACATATGGACTCTCAGTATAAACTGTCTGAGAGTTAATCATATGTAGTATATGATGTGCATTTAGTTCCATGTGATTAATAATAAGTCCATCGGCTACTAAATCATAAATGCAATCAAACCTCTTGTCTTTGATATAATGAGTTCCATCATAATAGAGTTTATAATGATGTATTCTATCGTTAAATCTGAAAATTGTTATCAGACCTTTAGTCATCCCTTTACACTGTTGTCAAATATAAGTCTTCAACCTTTAAAAAAAGGTTTTGAGTTGATTAAATAACTATTCTACACAAGGGAAGGCAAGAATACCAAACCCAAAAGTAATGGAAGCATACATTTCTTCTCTATTTTCTGGACACCAAATTGCTATTCAGTCAAGCTTTTCTATGAATGTATTAAAGATGAAAATTAATTACAATAAAACTACATAAAAAGTATATTATGGTTTATTTAGTTGTATAACAAGCCCCATGTTTTAGATGATTTTTTTACAGCGACCATGGTCAATCCACCTGTAACATGATCATGGTGCTGTGTAGCTTCTGAAACCTCAGGTTTGTTAAAGAACTAAATAAATCATGATCAAATCTGACAATGAGTAACATTCGCGTAAACTTAAGACATCAATGAGAAAAATAATTATACCTCCAAGTTAATGTAAAAAAGTCATTGAGTGGATTTCCCTTTCTAATTAGAAATGCGCCATTGTCTTCATATTCCAATAGCAGAGTGGCTTCTTTGTGACCTAGTATTCCATGATATTCTTTACCATAAAATTCTGGTCTATCGGGGCAATTATTACTTATAATTGGTTTCGGCAACGGAGCTTCCATTTGAATTTTGTATACTACAAACAATATATATATATAATAAATATATATATATATCTCATTTTTACAAATAAATTGTTACCGTTTATAACAAATATAACTCACGTTCGGGTTTCCATATATTTTTAAGATTCTCCATTGTGTTTACACTATAGTATAATATCCTCAGTTGGTAAATTGTTTAGATAATTACGTTGAAGAAAATAAGATCAAAATATTTATATTTTCAACTTTTACTGCTCTAAAGTGACATTTGACAAATATTCTGATGAGTGTTGCAAAATTGAAGATTATAAAACCGGTGGTCTATGACATCCCTTCTCTATCTATGTTAACTTTATGAGGAGGAAAAGAAAAATGGCGAACACCAAATAACCGAATCTATGCCAGTGACGCACCGAACGCGCGAAAAGATTTGTTTGGAAAATTAAATTGTCGGGGGTTGGGAACCATACGGTATAATTGCTTATTAATTCAGAATTCATACACTAAAATATATTTTAAGTTATGATGATGTTAGTAATAAATTCATATTATTACTATAAAATAGCTCATAAAAAATATTCATATTGATAGATAGCTTGTAGTAACCTATTCACACAATAATTTTTATTTCACCATGGGCAAGAACTTTTTAGCACCGTAGGCTCTTGCGTATTGGGTCTATTTTGGCGGAAACAGATGCGGCAAAAAAGTTTAAGCTCCTGTGCATCGTGATTTCCCCTTTTTAAGAACACTTATGTTGTGCTATAGTTAGACATCAGACGTGCTTTCTTTTTACTCTTTACCTTACTGAAGACAGTCGCTTGGGTGTACTTGGACTCTCGTTCGAGATTTTGCATTAGTAATAACATTGTGGCATGTTATACTGGATTTTGTGAATATCGATTGTGTTAACATACATACATGGAGACAACATTATAATTTGTTTTAATAATAAATCTTTAAAAAGTTAAAATAATTCTTTCATCTGCCCCTTATCATCCTATCCTTTCTTATACATATACCAATAATGGGCTAACCCCCAATCTGGAGGAATATATACGTGTACGAACATTTGTTCCTAGGAATCCTGACATCGATTTTCTAATGTACTAAGCTTATAAAAATCAGCCTGTTTTTTATAAATTTGATTAATTAATTAATATGTTTAATCTAAAAACCAAGTTCTCTTTATTTTCCTTAAGTACCACCCAAATATTTACAACCCATGGAGGAAATCTGTAACTTACCTTCCATCTTCTACAAAACAAGTAGATAGATAACACACCAAAGGTAATAATTTAAAACTCAAGACACAGCCACGGGTCTCATATCACATCGCACTCATATTGTTGGAATTGATTAAAATAGCCAACGACACGTTAGGCGCATAATTATTTAGGAGGGTCAATGACGCGAGTCGCCTGTCATTAATGTTTGTATAAGACTGGGGAGGAAAGGCTAAAAAGTGAAAGTGGCAAAGAATCGGTTACGTAAAGTAATACTAAAGACGAGGCGGTACGATTATATGATCTTAGCCTATCCATAGAAACGAATCTTCCATGTAACAACAATTAACTTTATGAATAGGCAACGTTCATTTGTCACAAGACTGGTGTTTGACAGTTGACAGTTGACTTTTGCAGATTGTAAACATAGAAATTTTAACTTCAACTTTTTGTTTCAACAACCAATATATTTCGACTTATTGATTTTACTTTTTAAAAACAGTTCCATTGTAACATTTATTTCCTTCAACATGCCTGCAAATACTTTACCCGTTATATTATTAAGTGCTCAAGATTCTAGGAAGGCTAAAGAGTCGGCGTTAGGTATCAGCATGTATTTTTTATCCTATAAAAACGGGGCAGAATTTATAACAGAAAGATGCAAGTTCAACTTTCTGTTGCTACCCACGCTCATAAACATCGAAACTTCAAGAAGTTATGCAGTTGAGTTTCTCTCAGTTCCCTATTCTCCCTATGGTCCACAAGATCCTGGAAGGAACATGACGAAACCATTACTTTACGAGGGTACCCCCCTCGTAACGGCCCACACCCAATTCGACTGCATAATGATTATAATTTTATTAAATCACTTACTACTTTTTAGAACTTATGGATATTGAGGATACAAGTGATATATCTGATCATGAGGCTTTGATTTGGGAATTGAAAAACAAATACTATTGTGCTGATGTTAGGATACATCCGCTGGGTGATGATGATGCCGTCTCCATGGACATATTCAATCTTGTAGAAGCTCATATCATATACATATCTGAACAAGAGGTAGAGCACAGTTTGTATATTACCACTATAGTATTAATATCTTAATGAATTCTTTGTTTCTTCTAATTTTAATAAATTATTGGGAGTTTTCTTTTATCCGTGGACTCGATTCGCAAAGCTATCATCTAACTATTAATAAAATCATTGCTGTTTTGCAAAATTCTTAATCAATGAATGTATTCAACAACAAACAGGGTTGGGATCAAATGTGGACCACATAGACTGCCATAATTTGCTCTAATCAACCTATCTATTTTGTGTTAAAGTGTCTGGTGACATATAGGTGAAAGTACACATGTCATATTACTTGTTTCTGTTGCCTTTACATTCCCGAAAAAGAGGACAGACAAGAGTTACAAGTGGCCATCTATGTGTGCCCAACAGAGTGATCCCTTTCCTTTTTAGGTATGGACCCCTAAAAATAAAATAATCACGCATTGGCATTTTCAGAATAACATAGTAGGTGCGGCCGAAAAGCGTGCAGCTGTTTTAAAGGAAGCTGATGTTGACGTACATTTGGTACTCTATGAAGGATCACATACACCAGGGGAACTTGCTGCATGGGCATGCAACAACCATTACGAAGTAGTACCGCTCAAGGAGACTAAGTTATGTGAATCAGATGAAGAGAGAGACCCTGAGGATCAGGATGGTGGACCCTTTAAAGAAACATATGGAATTGAGAGGGCACGGGACACGCTTCATGCTCACACATGGAGCGGCTTGCAAAGGGTTGATCTTCCTGTGCAAATAAAGTCTGTTGGTATGGTGTTTTATATGAACATCTTCATATTAATAATGTTATAAAAGAAGGAAAAGATGAGTCGAGTCTTTTCCTTTTTTGATGGAAAAAATGAAAGCCATTTGCAGGGCCTCTGAAGCTTGGATTTGGTGGAATTGCTATGGGTTTACTAATTCGTAAAAAGGGGTTGGCAATTAACTATTATAGTTTCTTTTTTGTAAATTTAAAATGGACTTTTTGTGGTAAAAAGATTGATGAGCACGTCTGGTATCTTGTATATGTGTATTTAACTCAATACTTGCTTGCTGCCCAGAATACAATACTATTCATCCAAAATTGGGGATTTTGATTGGGAAGTTTTAAGGAGCCAAACTATCAATGGAGGCATTTGATGTCGACCAATGCCCATGAACATCCTCACATTTCTTATCTAGATATTTGCCTCCCCATCGCCTCCACTCAAGTGGACCACCGAAAACTAACGATCTGCACATACTATCATCATCATCATTATCAGCCCTTATGGGTCTGCTGGACACAGGACTCTTTCAATGAATGCCAAGATGACAGATCTCCTGCTACTCATACCCAACCCAGACCAGCTACTGCATGGAGATCGTCCCGAGTATCGAGGTGGGAACCTGGTGGACGGTCGATCAACACTTCGTTTTCCTAAACGCGGCTTCAACTCCAGAACCTCACCGGCCCATCTGCCATAGGTTTTTCTGAGTGTGTGACCAGCCCATAGCCACTTCAGCGAGCTTATTCGTCGCGTGATATTGAGTACTTTTGTTCTCTGCCCCATGACTATCTGCACATACCATAGCTACGAGCTAAAACATAGTTGTCACTTTGCAGTGATAGGTGTGCAAGAGCTGCCTGGTTATGGCAACCCTATTTGACTGCAATGCAAAACGGTACTAGGTCTTATAAAAACCAATGTACAAGATATAAGATTCTGTAACACAAGTAAGGATGTGTTTAATTTCAGATGGACTCGCTCTGTCATCAGACGAGGATTGGGTTGGCGATGACAATGACGAGGAAATGGGAGGACATATGGTGGAGCAAGCAGAGGCGTTTGCCATTGCACTTGAGACGATACTGCAAGCGAAGGAGATGAGGGGTGAAGGCGATGATGAGACACGTCGGCGGCGTGCTGAGGGCGCTCTTAACGCACTGCGACGAGCTCTCGGTCCCGACTTCGACCAGTTGTAAAGTGAAGTTGGACATATAATCATGCCACCTTTGACCAGCTATAAAATGGATCATAAACATCTCCTGTACATTGGTAGTTACTTTGATTGTTATATATAAACTGAAATAAGTTTCTAAATGACTTAAACCGTTAAGTATTAAATTATATAATTATTAGTAGGTATATAAACATAAGATGAGCTCCGTGCAGTGGCCAGTCCCGGATGGACGCGTGGAGATCGGTCGTCATGGCGGTCATTGAGAGAGGTCTATGTCCAGCAGTGGACTGATAAAGCTGATGATGAAATAATCATAAGAGGTATTACTTCCTCCTCTCATAGTGTGATATTTGTGCTGTCTTGATCCATAAAATTTACTTGTAACTATGGAAGTAAAGCTATAGTTTCCTTTAGCTAAACAATTTTATTAGTTTTATATTAGAACCACATGCATGCATGTGCAAGGCATAGTCAATATCTGATAGTTACCACAATTGAGACTTTTATTCAGTGTCTCATCGAGACAAAGCTATTCATGGGAAATTGGCTTGATAGTAATCACTTTGAAAAATGAATAAGAAAATACTATAGTTAGTTATACATACTAATATAAAAATAACCAAAAATTCATAATTGAGACCACTGTGTCACATTTGTGAAGTATAAAGATGGTCATTGTTGTGTCACAATGGTCAGTTGGTCTTCGCTTTTATTTTATATTACGTACATCTTTACAGTGTGTGATACTATTAGCTATCACATTCATAGCCAGGTCCCTTCTGGTTATCTTACCACAGTTCTCACAGAGAAGGGCTTTCATTGATTTCGTATATTTACGCAAATGTTATTCATTGTTGTGTCTATCTAACGGATTTTATCGCGTTTTTTTCAGATTTTCTTGTGGAATGAGACAGAATCACCGCAACGAATGAATGTAACAAAATGCTTTTGCTATCCTGTAATAAAAATAAATCTACAAATATATTTCTCGTATAAATACATATGTTACAGGATAAATTACAGGATAGCAAAAGGATATTGGTAAATTCGTTATGTTGATATTCTCATCTATTTATTATCTATAACTCAAACATATTTTTACACTTATTTGTATAACAGGACAGCACAACGATTTTGACATATTCGTTCATGACGTTGATTCTATCTCATTCCACAAGAAAAGCTAAAGATCAATTCCATTAAATAGACACAACAATGCTTTTATTGGTTTTTCAAATTGTGATTGTTAACTTGAGTTTTTAAGCCAAATATTATTTTATTATATTTTATTAAATACCTACAGGTTCCAGAGTGGCCAGTAATAAATCAGATGTTCTTTTTTAACATTGTCATATAGTCCATTGTCTACAAATAAACAAAACATTTGCCAATTTAGCATAGCAAATATGATAACGACTTTAGTTCATTTACAATTAATGTTACACAATGTAATAAATACGGCTTAGTCAAACAAGAGTCACCATTGTGTGTCTATCAAGTTATCAAATCTGTACACAAATTATTTATGTTTCTATAATGAATTGTAAATATAGATAATAAATTATGTTACAATTTTTAAATAATTTAACTAAATCTATTGTGCTGTTTAATGTGCTGTGTGCGGGCAGCCTAAGAGTACCCTCGATCTAAGCCCAATGTGACGTAAAAGCAGCAGTGGGTAATAGCATCTTAGGATCTAGGAGGCTTCAGCGACCTGTTATTTGGTGTCCCGTCTGCTTCATAGAGACAGTATACACGCTAGCACTGGACAGCGGTCGCGTCGAGTGATGGCGGTACCAGTCGGGTCGGCGATATGTAGCAGTGGCGTCGGTCCGAAACCTAATCTGCGATTCCCAATCCGCCTGCTCAGTGTGGCAATTACGAGCACTTACCTTTAATGGACGACATCTGCAGAATCCGGGCTACGGATCGCTACCAGCGATTTGACCTGGCTTCGCATAAAGGTCGAACGCTTCGACTATATAACCACTTAGTTGAGCTGGAGGTGGAACTGGGAAAAATCAGATGGCACGTTCTGGGGTCATGTGAAATCCGAAGACAAGATGAAGACTCCATAACTCTGCCACCGGATCACCTATTCCACTACAGGGAAGGCGACACTCCATCACAAAGTGGCATGGGAATAAGTCCCTCGTAGGCAACATCGTCGAAATCTCCAGTGTGTCCAGTAGGGTGGCGTATATCGTACAAAAACTCACTATGAGGTACAGCCTCAAAGTGATATAAGTATACGCACGAACCTCGACACATTCAGATAACGACGTGGAGGCAACTTATGAGGATACCTCAAAAGGCCTTACGTAACACCTGTAAGGTCCACTTTAATGTTGTTATGGGGGACTTTAATGCCAAAGTGGGAGTACCAAATGATGTCGAATCGAGTCTGGGACCACATGGAGTCGGAAGTCGAAATTGCAGGGGGCAAATGCTGGTAAACTTTCTCTAGAAAGAGGGCCTCTTCTTAATGAACTCTTATTTTAAGGAGAGGCCCCATAGGAAGTGGTCATGGCAGGGCCCCGATACTGTGACAAGGAACGAGATTGGCTAATTATGACGGACCGAAAGCATACATTTAGGGATGTCTCCGTGATCAATTGGTTTAAAACACGAAGTGGTCACCGATTGGTTAGAGGCTCTCAGAATATAGGCTTTGGAAGTGAGTGGGTCCGTTTGGTACTCCGACCTAACTTCCGGCGAACCACGGTGGGTACCGAAAAATTTAACTGGAATTGCAAAACCGGTTCGATGCCCGAGATACGTCGGAAACTACAGTGGCAATTGACGAGGCTATGAGTGGCTTGATTGGTTGCTTGCGGGACGTGGGTGAGGGTAAGTATACGAGCAGGAAAGCTAAACTCTCAGATGAGACGCTTGGACCTATGAGTGAACGCGGGGCACATGAAGACGTTACGTCTGCTGATGTCAAACTTCTTTCTAAGCAAATCCGCAAACTGACACGCCGAGACGCTTCGCTGCTCAAATACACAACGGGTTACCGAAGCGATGGAGCAGAATAGAGGGTCGAGGGCTTTTGTGGAGAAGCTTGGAAGAAGTCATCTGGCAAGGACTGATTCTGGGGTTACCGTTTCTTATAAGCCTGAGATCTTATCTGAGATCGAAGCTTTCTATAGCAAGTTATGTACGTCGCACGCTCCTCATCCCGATACCCTGAACAACGATCCGCGTGCAAGCCTGAAACGACATTTGTCAGGCGATCTTCCGGACGTCAGCTTGAGTGAGACTAGTCTTGCTCTTGCGCAGCTTAAAGGGGAAAAGGCTCTGTGGAAGGAAGGAATTACAGTCGAGCTTCTTCGTAACACAGTTAATTTGTCTTTCAGCGGGGCCTGGCTTAGGAAGTGACGCCGTTTTGTTTTTTAAAAAGTGTGGCAAATCACTTCTTCAAAATTACAGAACAATTTCACTTCTTGACCATATTTACCAGTTATTCTCAGGAGTCTTGACGAATCGTCTCACCACAAAGCTGACGAATTCCAGCCACCGGAGCAGGCTGGGTTTCGTAGCGAATTTATCACCATGGACCACATTTTCACCTTAAGGCGAGTTATACAAAAGACACATGAGTACAATCAGCCGCTGTGCCTTGCCTTTGTAGACCATGAAAAAGCCTTTGACTCTGTCGAAACCTGGATTCTTGGATTCTTCTGGAAAATCTACAGCGTTTTACGATATTAGCGATACGTCGAAGGAGTGCGACAGGGGGATATCATTTCCCCGAAACTGTTCAATAATGCTTTGGAGGACGTCTTTAAGACTTTAAACTGGGCAGAATGGGGCATAAATATTAACGGTGGTAACCCCTCACATCTTCGTTTCGCCGAGGATATCGTTTTGTTGCCAAATCGTTGGAGAGCTTGCAGGAAATATTGCACAGCCTAAATTAATCCCCCCGACGTACTGGCCTTAGGATGAACTTGGACAAGACAAGGGTCATGTTCAACGAACACGTTCTCCATAGGCCGGTCAACGTCGATGGTGCTATTCTCAGAGTCGTAGACGAATATGTCTACCTCGGGCAACTACTGCAATTAGGTAGACGTAACTTCGTGAAGGAAGCCGATAGAAGGATGCAGTTGAATTGGGCAGCATTCCGGAAACTTCGTCACATTTCCACGTCACCTATACCGCAGAGCTTGAAAACAAAAGTCTTCAACCAATGCGTTCTCCCCGTGATGACCTACAGGGCCGAAACATGGCCTGTTAATTCTGGACTGGTCCGTAAGTTTGCGGTAGCTCAACGGGCTATTGAACGTGCTTTGTTGGGTGTTTCTCTGTCCAACAGAATTCGTAAAGATGTCATAATGCAGAGAACTAAGGTATCCGATATCACGCGACGTAAAAGATGGCAGATGAGCCAGTAAGTTTCTGGAGTGGAGGCTGCGTTTAGAAAAAGAAGTGTCGGTCGACCGTTCACCAGGTGCACGATCCCCGTGCAGTAGCTGGTCCGGGATGGATGCGAGTAACAGGAGGTCGGTCGTCTTGGCGTTCATTGAAAGAGGCCTATGTCCAGCAGTGGATAAAGGCTGGTAATGATGATGATGAAATTGACTCTAGCCTAAACAATATAAACGAGTCCAAAAACTTTTATCATAACTTTTCTAGTAGTAGTAGTACAGTTACAGTTTTCCAGGAGATTCCAGATTCTTTGAGCATGAGAGCGAGCAGTCTAAAAACTGAGCCAATTTGGGATTGTACATCAATTACGAGCCTAGTTGCTTGAACATGAGAGCGAGCAGTCTAAAAACTGAGCCAATTTGGGA
Organism: Eumaeus atala; assembly: GCA_017140195.1. Classification (NCBI taxonomy): domain Eukaryota; kingdom Metazoa; phylum Arthropoda; class Insecta; order Lepidoptera; family Lycaenidae; genus Eumaeus; species Eumaeus atala. Next base: position 76,867 of record JAFELO010002210.1, read on the forward strand.
TCGTACATCAATTACGAGCCTAGTTGCTTGAACATGAGAGCGAGCAGTCTAAAAACTGAGCCAATTTGGGATTGTACATCAATTACGAGCCTAGTTGCTTGGAGCCTAGTTGCTTGAACATGAGAGCGAGCAGTCTAAAAACTGAGCCAATTTGGGATTGTACATCAATTACGAGCCTAGTTGCTTGAGCATGAGAACGAGCAGTCTAAAAACTGAGCCAATTTGGGATTGTACATCAATTACGAGCCTAGTTGCTTGAACATGAGAGCGAGCAGTCTAAAAACTGAGCCAATTTGGGATTGTACATCAATTACGAGCCTAGTTGCTTGAGCATGAGAGCGAGCAGTCTAAAAACTGAGCCAATTTGGGATTGTACATCAATTACGAGCCTAGTTGCCCGGATTCGATTGCTTTGTACCATTTTTTCCGTTGAATAACACAGTATCCTCTTAACCAGCAACCTTTGAAACCACGAGAAATGGTTTGTCATGTCGAGACCGACCGACTGGCGCAGCGGTAGTGTAGCGAGTATTCAGCGCATGTTACGTCAGATGTCGAGGATACAAATTCCGCCTAGACCATGGATACTTATGTATGTATTTCTATAATAAAAATCTTATATGTATAACATTAATAATTTTTCAATATTTTTTAATCTTATATGGTTGTTTAGTGCCTGTAAGGCAAGTCCTTACGGTGGTCAAGTGATGGGCATAGAGATAATAAAGATAGAAAAGGGAAGCCATAGACAGGCCATGACATGACGGCGTGTGTCCGTCTTAGATAATTGAGAAAGAAGATGGGAAACACATGCAGATTGTGCAGAGATAAATTAATGAAAAAAAAAACACTAAGAGTAAAAAAACACACTTGCTTTCTCTTTCGACTTACACGGACGAGCTTAGATTGGTTTTCCTTCTCTATTATCTCAATGGTGATAAGAGGTATTGTTATATTGTATATATGTCCATTTGACCATCCATTTGTAATATTTTGCGCAACGAAGATAACTGGATTTGAAAACAAACTTATTGATGAGTACACCAACCTCCATTTTGATTGCTCGTTGAGCAATGACATTTAACCCCCTCGCCTGGTCACTAGGATGAAACCCTTGCGCATCAATGAGCACCTATATAGGTTGAGTAAAGTTAAAGGGGATAAACGAGAAATCGGAGAAATTGGCTTGTACAAGTTATCGCAATCCTGTACTGTCTCTTGTTTCGATAGAGGAGGGAAATCGGTAGTATTTCCCGCTCCTCTTATTTTATTGTGATTAAATTCGTTTTGGGTCCCAAGAGAGGTTTAGCTTTTCCTCGGGCTCTCTGCGATCATACCAAAGGGGCTGGCCACACAGGAATAGCGGTGGTGGGCGAAGGTCGTATGATAAAAGCGGAAACAATCTGGTATCGCATGAAAGAAATCGCCAGGAGGACACATGAATGGAACACACACATGGAGGGAAAAGGAGCAGCCATGATTTAAATATAATACGCGTATGTAGGGAACAGAATTATTGGGATACCTATAATACGTCCATTTCCTAGAGACAATAAATCATTTAGAAGTAATGTCTCGTGTCTGTACATTTTAGTACTATGTAAACCATATCAACACACTCGTGGTTTGTTGTACATGTCAAGTTCGAGATTCTGTTATCAAAAGCATTGCTTATGAAGATTCCATAGTCCACCAGAACATCTACCGAAGGTTAGAGGCTTCCGTGTAACGGCACGTTACATGGTCATGTGTGTAGTTAGTAGATGATAACAAATTATATTGTATGAAAACTTCGTTTCCTTCTTTAAATTAAAACCTATATCAATATTCCTCAAGTCCAGCGTACGCAGACGTCCGCTTGACTTGAGGAATAAGCTGTTGAATGCGATACCGTTCTCCCCGTTACCAAAACTAAGACAATGGAGGTTGGGAAGTTGGATAAGATGGAAAGAGAGTAGCGTTTCGTATATTACTATAGAGGCTAGATGCGACCCTACATTCTCCCTTTGTCCTCATCTCATTGCAAGTGCGTGAAGCGAAGTTACTAAACTAAAACCAGTTTTAAATGCCAGTGTAATAAAATATTTATTACTCTCTGAAAAGAACGATTAAGTATTGGTTAAAACATTTTTTATTTAAGTAATAACATATTTGGTTATAACTATTGTATATAATGTATTTATGTAGTCGTACTATTCCACGTTTTACAAGACTTTGGTGCCGAAAATATGTCAGGCACTCGTCGCTATGACATTTTTGCTACTTTTTATTGCTTTGTAATTAACACAAATAAAGATTCATTTATTGGATAGTATGGTTTAAAGCACACATATATTGCCTACCGACACATATACCCATCATTTTTATGTGCCCCATGCAAGTCCCTCCGTCCCCTCCTCCTCGGCAATCGGCAATCCTTTTTTTTTTTTTCAGAGGGACCTATTACTGATGGCAGCGCTGTTGCCCTCGCCCCTACAGTTCGTCGGGTCTACGGAAGACTTTTTTGTCTTCAGGTTTTAGGTAGACGAAAGGGGGACAGACCCCCCTCTTTCCCCGCAGATGGGGAGAAGTAAACCGGAATTTTTGTGGGCATTACCCTATCGTGATTTATTTTTGGGACCGAAAAGGGGGAAACGGTCCCCTCCCCACGTTAATGGGACGGCGCGCGCACGGTGCCGTTTAATTTTACGGGACGTGTATAAGGAAAGTGGGGTCGATTTGCGCTTCAAATCGGCTAGAAGCCGTGATCATGTTTTGTTTTTATTATTAGAGCTCTCTAAGATCGCGTTATTTTATTTCTACATTCATCTAAGCTCACGTCTTACGGATTCGAACCCGGGCTCGTCTCCGTAAGCGGTATGTGAGTTTGTCATTCTGTCAGTCATATGTCTTATAGCTGTGTAACTATATGTAAGGTTCAATGCTCGACCGGTACGAGCGGTGTATATCGTATTGGTTCTAGCAGGAGGGGAATGCATTTATGCACTGTCCAACCGACCCAAGGGGGCCTGAAGAGTTTGTCGGGTCTGGTCGTGTAGCTATAACTACTACCTACTACCGACTAAAATCTGCTATCCGTGGGTTTGCCCTATTGGCATTTTACTGCGGATGCGTGTCTGGGTGTGTTTTTGCTTGTGTGCAAGGGTGGACTTAGCAATTGCTACGGCTATCGCGTCGTCGGCGTCGTGCAATACGTGCTTCGGCCGACGATATCGGGAGTCGGTTATTTGCGTCGGATCGTACACCGACGTCTTTCTTATAAGACTGTTCGGGTGATTCAGGGCCCTATCGAAGAACTTTTGAGAGAGTTCTTTGAAGTGGCCCTTAATCGAGGTCAATTTGAAGTCACAATGTAGATCGATATTGCGTACGTACCAAGGGCAACCAGTGGCCGTACTCAGGAACCTGTTTTGCAATTTCTGCAAACGATGTATCTGCTGGGGAGATATGTGCGCGAATGCGGCACTGCAATACGCCAAAATTGGTCGAATGCATGTCACATACAAAGTGAGCTTATGTCTATTAGCCATTTTGCTCCTTTTGTTTATCAGCGGATAGAGTTTGAACAGGACGTATTGCGCCTTTTTTATAACTCTATCGATGTGGTTCCGGAAGTCCATCGCTCTATTTAGCGTGACGCCGAGATATTTGACCGTCTCCGCTCTAGGAATTTCGTTCCCGTAGAGCAGGATAGGGGCCATCTTATTCTTTTTCTTTCCGCGCTCTCATGTCGCGCGTGATCTGGTTCGGGTGAAGAGTATCGACTTACTCTTTTCCGCGTTCACCTCTATCCTCCATTTCAGGAACCATTCGCTGAGTTCGGTGACGGCCCTTTGGAGTAATCTGGCTCCCTCTCTGGGGTTTATTATTGGTTCCTTATGTACAGTGCGGTGTCATCCGCGAACATCGCCAGCTGTACGCTGGGGTGCCGCGGTAGGTCGCTGGTGTACAAGTTGTAGAGGGTCGGGGATAGTACAGAGCCTTGCGGAACCCCGGCTCTGACTGTGCGGGGGGAGGACAGTGTGCCCTCCACTCTGAATCTGAACCGCCTGTTCTCTAGGTAGCTGTTTATGATCAGTACCAGTCTATCAGGCAGTTCCAGTTGGTACAGCTTGTAGATGAGACCCTGGTGCCAGACCTTATCGAACGCCTTTGCTACGTCGAAGAAGACAGCACACGTGCCGTGCGGCCTCTTTCTGTGTAGTCCCGTAAGTACATATTCCGTGAGACGGTGTACCTGTTGGGGGCAGCTGTGACTGTTACGAAAAGCAAACTGTTCATCCATGAACAGGTTTCTCTCTCCTATCACGGTTTTTAAGCGTGCGAGGATAATCCTTTCGTATATTTTCGCTAGCGAGCTTATAAGACTTATAGGTCGATAGCTAGTCGGCTCCGTCCGGGGTTTTCCCGGTTTGTGGATGCCTATCACTATTGCTTCCTTCCAGATGTCCGGGAAGGCGCAATGTGTTAGGAGAGCGTTGAAGATACACACCAGTAGGTTTATAATGGCAGGGGGTAGCTGTTTTAGTACCTTGTTTGTGATACCGTCGGGCCCCGGCGACTTTTTAGTGTGGAGGTTTTTTATGAGCTTCTTCACTTCGTCCGCGTCCGTCGGGCGTATGATTTCATCACCATCGCCCGGCGGCACAGCCAGTCGGGCCGTCACTACCCTCTGCACCTCCTCTAGATGCGAGGGGTCTGTGGGTAGCGTGCTGGGAGTACATTGACTCTCAACCACGTCTGCTAAACATTCCGCTTTTTCTTCATCCTCTAGTGCAGGTAGTAGATTAGCGCGATTTAGCGGTGGCATTTGCTCTGTTGGCTCTGTCCTCATCGCCCTGGCTAGAGGCCAGTAGGCGGTGTGTGACGGTTTTAACTCGCTCGCGAACTGATCCCATCTTTCGTTCAGGAACTTCTCTTTCGAGTTGTCGGAGGGCTCGTCTGTTCTCATCGCCTCCGTGGCGGTCGTACAGACGTATAGCCGCATTCTTCCTTCGTATGATGTCCCTAACGTCGTCAGGGAGAGCCAGCCGTTCCTCTGGGACGGCGGAGATCTCTCTAGATGATTCTCCTATCTTCTTAACAATTAAGTTGTTGACATTCGAGGAGGCCGCGATGGCGGCCTGTGGGGTGTCTATGACGTGTGGGACTATATCGAGGTCGCTCGATTTGAGATTTATAA